>JAAGNO010018190.1:48060-68932 GCA_033439905.1 Ceryle rudis
AAAAAAAAACCAAAAACAACAACAACAAAAAAAACCCCAAACAAACAAACAAAAAAAAAAAAAAAAAAACAAAACCCAAAAAAAACCTCTCCCAAAAATTTCAGACATACTTCAAGTACTTTTTGATATCACAGCATCACTTATAATTCTAAAGTACTCTTCAGTCTTAAAAACCATAGAGTTTTGGCAGGGGAAAGAAAGCAAGCTACCTTACAACGCCCCACATTCTTGATTCCGAGCTTGTTTAAAATAACTTTCGATCAAGTCCTATACTTTAAACAGGTTCTGATGTCCCTGAAGCTTCTTTACCACCAGAAGCCAAAGTACCGACTTCTGTCATTGTACCACATTTTGTATAGAAAACTATACATGATGTCCACTTAAATAGAAAGTTACCACAGAATCCACTGAAACTTATTCCTAATCAGCCAGGCTAAACAGCCTGGGTGTGGCAGCCCTGGTGACTGAAAGCTCCCTCCAGACCCCTTCTCTGGTCGATAACAAGCTCGCTAACAGCTAAGAACGCTTACAAAGGAGAATTTCAATACACCAGCACTTTCGCTGAAGAGGAAGCTGCAGCATTGAATTAATATGTGCTGTAATGATTAGCACTGTAGTCTAGGTTTAGTTAACCTGATGTAGCTTAGATTTAATTCATCTGAAATATCTATACTTACATTTATCTAACAACCCCATAATTTTTTAATTGGAAAAATATTTCTTCTTAACACTTGTTGTTCAGTTTGTTTTCTCTACACCAATGTAGGATCACAACAGTCAAGAAATTACATTCTTGACGAGGTTTATGGCGCAACAGTAACCAGAATCATGTGCACCCTTCATGAATATTCAGTTTTGGGTACTCCAGTGATAAAACTCAAACCAAATGATTAAATTATAATAGCAAGTTGCTATAAAACAGAACTTCATTACTAATTTGTTGTCACTAGATTTTTAGTAGGCATTCTGGGTTATTGCAGTATTTTTTGTACTTCCATCTAGATATGGTATGATACACGTCTATGAAAGTAACTATCAGAAAAAGCATTTATAGTAAGTACATTTGTTACAAACAAGCCAAACAAATCTTCAACACATTTTCAGTCAAGAAGTTCAATTTTCTAAGACAAAAAAAAAAAAAAAAAAAAAAAAGCATGTGAAAAGAAGTTACATTCAGAACACCTAAATACACTACTTTTTGCAGCTAGCTGCAAAAATACTGCAGAGAAACAAAATAGTTAAATACAATGTTTGGCATCTTAATGAATTAGCTCTTTGATCCAATTAAGTTCAAAACAATTTTTAAAAGGAAACAATAGGCAGAGTTTTTATGTATTAAAAAAAATTGTACACTTTATAGTGGGAGTTCTACGCAAGTTTTTTGTAAAAGGCATGTCATTGTGGTCAGCATACATTCTCTTTAGGTACTACCCCTTCATAATTCTAGCAGAAGTAAGGCCTTTTCTGCATCATTCACTGTTCCAAAACATCCAAATGAACCGAGTTTGGCCTAAACTTAAATTACGTAACCTCCACTTCTTTCAACAGGAGCTTTACAAGTGTAAAGAAAGACAGTCTTTGGTCCTGACATGGAAACTTAACTGAATTTTCAATGGAACAGAACACAACTATGTTTTCTTACATACAGCTACGTTCATTCTTTACAGCTAGCAACTGTCAGACCAAATAGTAACCGTACCTAATAGTAACTGTGCGTGTACACTAGATGTGAACTTTTTAAACAGCATTTCAGATTCCCCAGAACAAATCAGTAAGAGTTACTCATCAGCTCCAGGCCTGTACTTCAGCATTAGACCGTTAACCTCTTCAATATCCAAAGCCCACAAAATTGCCACCTTGCACTACGGAAGTTCTACTCCTGTTCATGATAATGGAGGATATAAGAGAGAGATCAAGCCCCCAAATTTCATTAGTCTTAGATTAAGACTTATCCAGAAATTAATGTTAAAATTCCCACCAAAGGAATCCTAACACTCATGACATACAAACTATGCCAATCCAACAAATGTATGCGAAAGAATGTAACAACCAGCATACAACTTGAGAAGTATTTTCAAGCATTTCACTAGACTTTATTTTTATATATATATATATATATATAGGAATTATAGATGCTGGGAGTTTTTTTCCAGGCAATAAATACTTACATTAAAAACCTCAGGCATCAAGTAAAACACTTCTATCGAAGTCATGCTATATAGGAGTGTCACTACCATAACTATCTTCTGAGGTCACCATGTTTTCTACGGTTTGGTTTTACAACTCTCTTAAGGAGACAGTGGAAAGGAATGTGGAAAAGTCAACAAATGCTACTATACCACAAAACTCCACTTTTCTCCTGACAAACAAGGGTTCTGAGAATTTAAGGAAGACTTAGTACTAGTGCTTACTTCAGCATTACATTTACTAAGCTTGCAAATTTAATATTCCTCTGTCACAGGACTTCTACTTCTGTTTTCTGTTCTAAACAGAGCTATTTAGGTATAGTTTGGGATTTTTGTGGAGTTTTTTTGGGGTTGTTTAAAAAAAAAAAAAAAAACACAAAAAAAACCCAAAAAAACCAACCAACCAAAACTATACTGACCTGTACTATGAGTAACAAATGAGGTACAGCAGCAGGACAGTGACCTGAAGGAACAGCTGCAAGGAATTCCCGTTCGTGCACAGTGCAAATTATACACAGGAGCTGTACAGGTTTCAAGATTTTCCCTCCAGCCATAGAAATTATGCAACATGTACTGTCTCTGTGCTACATACACAAAGAATGCTTTTATAGAAACTGCTTCATAAAAATATTACAAACTGCTAGAGCAATCACTAAAGTAGCCTGTCAAAAAATTGTCAAAATGTTTAGAAAGATCTTTCCGTAGTAGTGCAGACCTTTATTTGCTAAAAGGAATAAACTGGAAGGTGCTATTTGGATGTATAAACTACTTCATCTGCGTATCCACTTAATCCACAATGAGGAAAATTAACAATGCCCTTTTGGCCTTGTAATAGCACAAGCAACGTGATTGCTCCTCCTTTTCATTTCACTTGCAAAAAAATATCTTCACTATACTGCACTACGTACCATAGAGCAGAATGCTTAACAAAAGCAGAACTCGCAATGAAAGGGAAAAGTGAAGCCCGTTGCCAAATCCAAACTTTTGATTTGACTTAAAAATCAATCCATACAAACCTGAAGGTTAAAAAGTTACATACAAAAACAGGGAATTTCTGTACTTTGTTGCTACAAGAAGTTATGGAGGCAGATAAAATCAGCAAGCTAAAAAGGGATTACAAGAATTCATGGATAACAGGTTCTTAAAGAAAACCCTAATAATAAAAGAAATCAACAGCCATATTCCAAAACATCTTGAAACAGATGATGGATTCTAGGGTGCTGCCAGAGGAGGAGGAAAAGGGATCCCTAAGTGGCTGTAGGTAATTTCTTCCAAGCAGCTTCTCCTATTGCTACTCTCCCCGACAGAGCATAGGACTGGATCAACAATTGATCTGTCCCAACAGGACACCTCTCTCATCTTTAATGCCACTCTAATATTGAAAACTCTCTAATTCACACAGAACGTTAACTCCTTCCACATAAGGGAATCCAACAGCTCTGAAATTTGTCTTGTTTAAATTACACACCCTGTTTTCTTATCATTAGAGTTAAATCTAAAACAGGAAGTGAAGTCTTGCAGATTAAGAGTCATTTTCTATTGTTTTAAATAGTCAGAAGGAAGTCACATCTTATTTAAAGAGCCACACTGCCCAGAGATCAACACTGGAGAAATCTTCACAAGTTTTCTTTATTTAATCTGATATTAAATTTATATATAACAGGTTTCAAATCTATTTACACGATTTCACAGGTAATCTATTGCTACACTACTCTTAATATACTCTTATCTAATTTTTCATAACAAAGCAATCAACTTCAGTCAAGTTCCTAAATGCCCTGTCCTCTAGTTATCAGGCAACACCAGAACAGCACTGCTACATGACCCTCTCATAGCATGTTACCAGATGTAAGAAATTAAGAAATTTAAAAAGACAACACACTGAAGTACAATGCAGACAGACTGATTTTCAGACAATGAACAGATCCATGCATTCCACGATGAAACTGTGAAGAGTTCAGTATCTACATTTTTCACTGAAGGAGGAAAAAAAAGAAAAGAATTATGAATTCTTCTCCAACTGGCAACAGCAAAGAAGCACACATATATGGGTTAGTGACACTGTTGTCTGTCTTTACAGGATGGATGTGAACAATCTTGTCCTCATTGCCATCACACACACAAACATACAACGTTTAATCTCCGTGGTAAGGAATTACCCAGGAAAAGCGCTTCCATTTCCAGGAGACTCTAAACTGAATGCAGTGAACTTTACAGGCTTCTAGAGGTATACTGCCTGCAGTTGTCTTAAGAATTTAAAAGCAAAACCAACCACATAAATTATGGTCTCCCACGTCTCAGCTCCCCCACAGCTACTAAAAGGATGGGAAGTCTGCCAATACTATCACCTTTAACTACTCAAGACCCATACAGCAGTGCAGCAGGTCTGGCTAGACAAAGTCAAAAGAGAAAACTCCTGCTCTTGCTTCAGCTGGAGAGCTAACAATAGATGCAATGCATTCCACGGATCAAATAGAGCTGCAAATAATCCCAGCTTTTTTTCACCATGGTCACACGGGGGTACACAGGCTGTCACTGAAGTTCTCCCCAAACTGGGGAAATACTGCAGGAAGTCTTGATGCTTCTGTAGCCACTTTTTAAATTATAATCTCTGATGATGAGTTTAAGCAAATAGATTATAAAGCTGAATCTTAAGCTGACCAAGCCTTGTCTAAAAACTGTAGTTCAAGACAAAAACTCCCATTTTAGACAAGCATCTGTTTTGCAAACAAGATATATCAAAACAATTTTTAAAATGGAACTAACTTTAGGACTGATACTTCAGCTGAAGTTTGTACAGTTAATACAAACACAGAAAAAAATCTTTAAAAGGTTAAACCAGCAATTTTTAATAGCATAATATTTTTTAACTGTCAAAATGAAAAAATGTTCAATAATAATAATGGTTAATTCAAAAATTTTAAGGCAGGAATAATGGCAAAAAAGCAGATCTACAGTTTTAGACAAAAAATTACTCTGCTTCTACTTTCCACAAAGCTTGAAATAACAATTTTAGCAAGTGCTAGACATCACTCATCAGCATTTACTGAAGTTTAGACACAGCACAGATCCAGATAAGCTTAATAAACAACAGATCTTTTGACTGAGCTAAATTAATTGCCAAAACCCTGAACTGGGCTAAATTATTGATGTAAACCACAGAAAATAAGGACAGTTATGTGCATTAACACATGTTTGAAACCTCTGGGCTACAAAGCCCATCTATAAAGCCAGCCCTGGGGGTGTTCTCCTGCTCATCCCATCTACAGCTATCTGTAACCTACAGTAATCATCTAGAAAGCACCCTTGGCGAGTTAACAAAAAGACGCTGACTTCCAACTGAACAGAGAAAACTTTTGTTTCATTAAGAATTCCACTGACAAAGGTTTAAAATACAAGTATCTATTTCACATTTTAATTTGTGCCTTTGCTGGCCCTGCTAGTTAAGAGGTACAGGTGGGAGTGAAAGGCAGCACTCATTATTTGAAAGGAACATGATGCTACTGCTAAGAAAAATGGTCACTTACCTCACACCTCTGGATTTTACTCAGTACAGTAAGTTAAATTCTTTCTGCACATACATGTGCTAGACCTGGATGAAAAGACTGGACACTCTCCCCAATCCCATTCCCCTTCTGATCTGTTCTTCCGTATTATCTATGAAGCTTTTTAAATCTAACATCCAATAGGGTGACAAGCAGCATGAAGCTACTCAAACCTAAAGATACTCACAGTGTACAGTAGATTAAAGAAATTCCATGAAGAGACCATAACCACAAATAGTGGCTTGTTGCAACACAAAAGGAAAGCAAAATGAAAAGGTTTCCACATTTTTGAGCCAGTTTACAGACTGAAGTTGTCATACTGACAGTTTTTAAATGAAATTTCACCTAGTTTCTAGAAGTAATCCATGATTACTAGTTTAAGAGCTTATCCCCTAAGTGTACCAAGTAGCTACACAGAAAATTAGTACTTGACAACAATGTGTAGCAGTATTTCCAACACTTTCAGGCTGCTATGAAACACAAATAAGCCATGCACAAAGAAGGCAAACCGTGCCTATCTTTTCAGGTAGTATTTTTGCTTGGTACAGAAGCCATGACTACAGATAATTACACCCCAGCAAAATTAACTCTCATGGTACAAAACAAAACAGCTTCAATCAGAGATTTATTTTCAAGTAAAGCATTTTGCTCCAAAAACAATTAGCTTATACTGGAGAGGAACATACTAAGTCACAAAATACTCTCTAATGCATTAGACTTCCTTGAAGGTTTTTCAAGTATGTAGATTCCTGTTACAACAATATACCTCATTCTGATAAAAACCTGGAGATTCTCCTGAAAGTCAGCAAGTTCAAGCATATATGACTCAGTACAGAACTTGGCTACAGTCCGCTGTAGCCAACAGCCACCTGGGTCAAACTGAAAGAATTTTAATCAGGTACCTGCAACACACAGGTACCAGGGGTAAGGGAATGAAATTGGAAGCATGCTGTGATTGTATAACTATAGCAAGACAAGTTTACGGTAAAAAGAGGGTTCTTCCTGAAAATCCAATCTATTCCCTTCTTTTAGGTTATTATCAGTAGGATGTATCCCAACATCCTACCTCAAAAACTGCTACACCCTACTTGGATCCCAAGAGGGTAATCCTTCTTGTCACCATGCCTTGAACATTACTAGAGAATCTCATACCATTCTCTTTAGTCTTTTTTTCTGCAATACTATTAGTGATGTTAGCAACAGATTGATGCTTTTTACAAAGCCCATGTTTTCAACTGTGTAAAAATTTGCAAGCTTCAACCACGACAGCTACTTTTTTTGTATACTTTGTGTCTGCATTTACTATGGATTTTTTCCCCCATGTGAAAAGCCCGAATGTCATAGCTACAAGCCTCAGTTTTCAAAAGGCTGCCGTTGTTGGGCTAACATTGAACAGATTCCATTCCAAGCTGAGGAGACTCAGCAAAATTTTCCCCGAAATTACTACCACTGTATTTTCAGCTACTGTTCAGAACCTCAGACCATGGAGAGGTGTCAATCAATCTGCAGAAGCCTGTGGCCCAGCAGTTACCTCTTGGAGTGGATGCAAGCTCCTGAACGGAAAGGAAGCAAGCTGCCAGGTTTATAAAGATGTTATGTTTAACTTGAATCATAAGAAAAAAAGCAGCATTAAGTATTAGTAAAAACCCACTAACAGCAAATACATCTTCAATATTACTTAAGAACTAATGTCAAGTAAGTTTAATTTCCTCTAGGTCTTCTGGAGTCCTATGCTTATTACTGTAGAGAATTAGCAGATGCTGTAGTATGGCTTGGTTCTTGACAGAATTTACAGGACATTTTCTAAGACATACACAAAAATTACTGTAAGGAGGGCAGAAAGGAGTTTTGAAAACCACATGCAGATAGCAGCTATCAATGCTACACTCAGAGAAAATATATCAAGTGCAGTTTTGTGATGTCTGTGCTGCAGTAAAACCATAAAGAGAAAGAAGAGTGAGTACACTTGCTATCATCTGAGCGAACAGAAGGCCAAAAGAAGATGCAAGCAGCAGGGAGAACAGGGTAAGAATTCCAAACTATGTAGACCGAGGGGAGAGTAACAACTAGCAGGAGGTCTAAAAAAGAGCCCACAATGAAAGATTAATGAAATTTGTGATTTTAATCCTGATAAAACTTAGGAAAAATATAAATCCTCACATACACTAAAGGTAGCTTCAAAAAGGAGAATGAACTGTTATCTAGTGTCCATAGTTAATGAGCATAGAAGCCTTCATATACAGAATGAAAGATTTAAATCACGTAGTGAGACAACTCCAAAGATCACTCGGAATGGGAGTAAATTTCCTGATAAAGATGATACCATCTCAGATTAAAGATGCATTTAATTGAGGTGCCCAAACTGCAGTCCACAGGCCAGAGTCTGCAAGAAAAATCTGCATGCCCATACTGCTCCCTGGCATTGGTTTTCCCCAGAGCCTCCCAGAATATAGCCTGACAGCAGGTAGAGTTATTCTGAAAACCTTGCTGTTCAGAGCGTAGCACAACACCTCCCTCATCGATAACCAGGCCTGCATCTGCCGTGTAACCAAAATACATAAAAGTGACCTGTTCCATCATTCACTATAGAGCAGCTGCACATCTAGGTTTCTAAAAAAAGTGTCACCTAAGTGGACTGCCTCATTATACAAGACAGGGGAACATCACCTGTCTTGGTTATACGGTAAAGGAGAGCTCAACACAGATCAATTCAAAGCATTTTCAGAAAAAGCCACATGGTCTAACACAAAACTCTAGAACAATGACTTAAGTGTCAAGGATCTTCCTAGTCCTATCAAAAACACCGATGAATAAATATTGATCTTAGTTTGGTTGAATTTAGTGACTGATTAAGCACAGTATGAGCAGAGCATAGATTCCTGGAGTTGCTGTGGTCCTCTCTGATAAGTGCACACTGTTGTCACCAGTCTTTCAGCCCCCTTCATGTGCATACTCTACCAACAGGACCAGAACTACCAAGGGATACACTGATTTTAGGTAGCGCATGTGGTTGATGATCTTGCTCTTCCAAAGCTATTATTATTTCAAATATCATAGTGCATTATGTTTGGTTTATTCTTTCCACTTTTAATGAATATGAGAAATTAAACTGTAATATGGTTAAAAAGTAACCTCTAGAGTTCAAAAAACGTAAGAGTTATGAAAAACTAAAAGTGCTCCCAAAAAAAGTAGTTTTCAAGCCACAATTTAATTACTTCTGCAAATGACAATCATACCTCCATTGTAAGAGAGGAAAAATAAACCATCATCATTCACATGCTTCAGCATCCTTTTTACATAATCAATGCATGTAGCGTATGCATATGGGTATTAATGACAAAGAGCTGGTAGGCTAATGTGACTGAGCACATGTACATGAAGAATGTATTAATTTATTTTCGAAAGCCAAAGAGATCTTTAGACTACTTGTATCAAATCTACAGGATTTGCCCCCATTTAGTTTCAATTCTGGGGGGAAGCTGACAGATACAAAAAGCTGACTGCTTTGTAATAGCCCTATTTATAGCAGCATAGCACCTGAACCCCCAAAAAAGAAAACTGAAATAGTATGCACTTATCCATACATTGATTACTTTCATCTGGCAACCATTAACATAGAAATGGATTGTTGCTTTACCTGATGCATCTTTTTACTCATTTTCAGTTGTTATTTCATTATACTATGAAACACAACAGTACAAACCCCTCAAAGTAAAAAAAAAAAAATAAAAAATTAAACAGTGTTTGTTCCAAGTTGCTAATTTTTGCTCTCAATCTCTTGCCTCTCCATCCCAAAGTAATACTTTCAAAATTTATGTGGAGATTTTCTTTAGCCCTGGATGCTGTCAGCAAAATAATTGCTGTTACCAGACTTGGAGGAAAAAGGAGAGGGTGAGCTACATGATAACAGAAATTAAGAGATTACTCACATGACATTACAGTTGGATTTAGGGTCCAGTTAGATTATAGTGGAGGGATAGTTTAAAAATTCGAAGATAAAAATAAATTGTTTAGTATGTTAAAGCACTTAACTATTAAATGCTCTTTGTCCAACAACCGGAGCATTTTCAGAACGTTTTCTACTCCGAGTTCTGTTGAGATTCACCTAAGTAGCCTACCAACACATTACTTAAAACTTACATTTCAAATTTTCCCAGTTCTTGTGTATATTCTAGAACTCCTCCATTCCATGCATTAAAATAAGTTGATTTCCTTCAAGTTAAGAGATAACACTGTTAGCTTCACAATTAAATTACCTACTGCCCCCCCCCGCCGCCAAGAAGAGGGGGCAGTTTTTACAAATTCCTACCGTTTCCTGTAACAAAAACTAGTTCATCACAGCATTGAAAGCTACAGGCAGAATTTGCATTCTCGCCAAGCAGTTCTGCAACAGAAGCAAAGATTCATTTTCCCAAAACAGACAGCAAAAAGCCCCCAAGCATCCCCATCTGTGTCTTTAACTCATTTCTCTGTAACAAGAGCTCAGGTCTGACCTCACCAAATATAGAATGCTGTAATAATTTTTTCAGGTTGCGTCAGGTTCTCTTTGTGTACATAAAGAAACCATTTTTAGGTCTGCTTGGGAACAGACATGCAATGCTCTGGCATTAAGCTCTGAATTAAGCAGCAGGCTACAAGAAAGAAAACAGTATTATTTAAGGCTCCTTGCTCCTTTAGTGATGCTTTATGTATTAGAGGAATCCTCTAGGCAAAATGAGCAAGAGGACAGTACTGAGAGATATTTCGAATCTTTCCTAACTTCATTTTGATTCTTCCTTTAGACCTCTGCTTTATTAAGAATCATAGAAGCCACACATGAGTAAATTTACAATAACATTAAAAAAAATTGCTACTTAAAAATCTGCTTCAGACTGACAATTTAAAGAAATGTTAGACAACGGCATATTCCAATTCTAAGAGCAGAAACAGAGACAGTATTTGACCTGCTAAATTTAGTATCTACCTTAATTTCAGCTTAGATGTTATGAATTGGCTTTCAAAACCCACAATAAAATTCAGAGAACTGCTTAAAATAACACAGATTATTATACAGGATAAACATCATAGCACATCAGACACAACGCACACATTTTATTCTTAAAAGCACAGTATTAAAAATCCACAGCTTTCAAGTTTCTGAATTTCAGTCATCTATATCGCATGACAGCCTTTGAAGCAGAGATCAAATTAACAGCCTTCTAGCTTTCAAATATTATTTTTGCCTTCTTTTTCACTATGGAAGTCTAACTAGATTATAAAATAATGCCTTACCAGATGCTGTCATTAGTCCATTACTTAATTATGGGTTCCAGAGCTATAGAAGGTAATTTTCCCAAACATGCCCTAAACATTTATTCCAGAATCCCTCTAGAAAGAAAGTAAAAATGTTTGAATGCTCAGATTGGTTGGTTTTACCACTGTGAGGAGCAGGGAGGGGAGGTATGAATATATTCAAATATCAAAGTTATTTCTAATCATTAAAAATTAACTGGATCTTTAGGTTTAAAGATTCATATAGTCCCATCTGCATTAACTTTCTCTGCATCGCATTTAAAGGTTTTCAGAATTCATAGCCTAAGATTTTTTCCGTATAAGAAATGTCTCCCTTTTGAAGTCTTAACATGTTGCTTGGCAATATCATCCCACCTCGGGGATGATAACCACCACCCCTTTTTGTCTGGTCGGAAGCCTGATTGTGTTGCACAGGTGTCCCATCCATCTGAAAACAAAGAAAGCCTCTGCAAGTACACTGACGTCACCACAGCTACAGTGAGCACCAGAATAGAAACTCAAATATATACTTCATACTACAGTCCTACAGGAAGTAAGAACCATACCCTCCTCTTACAAGTATAAAATGAACGTGCAGAGATATGTGCCGGGAATACAAATTTAATATATCCTGCACTAAGTGACATTCTGTTTGTTGCATAGCAACGGGAATCTACTGCAGAAAAACAATATGGAACTTTTTTTTTTCTTGCCAAGCTACAATTAACCCCAGTCTTCCTGAGAAACAGAGAACATCCACATTGCCCTCGTCACCAATCTAACCAAAGATGCTACGTCCAACACTTCCTCTGTTTCACATTAAAATGATTTTGTACATTTCAAATGGTTATAGGGTATGATGCTGCTGAGGGAAAATTCAGTGCTGTAGTGCATATGGCCAGCAACATTTTAATTCTGTAATAATGTCCAGGAAAAAGTTCTCAGACACATACCATATCCATTCTTAAGTATGGAATGCTTTCATCACTTTATACCAGATTTTTGTTACACTGTGTAAAAAAAATAAAGCTCATGAATTCTGGAAGAAAAGCCTATAGCTTTATTTCTAAATAATTTTGCTTCGTTTTGTTTGTGTGTGTTTGTCTGGGGAGTTTGGTTTGTTTTACAGGAAAATTAATAGGAGCATCAACCCAAATTGCTTTGTATTTAAGATCTGTTAAGAATTATGAAACTAAATGTGTGGACATCTAAACTATGTCCCTCTTAACAAAAGAGAAATTTTTTTAGAAGACAGTATGAGTTGCATTAAATCTCTCCTCCTTCCCCAAAGAACAGCAAAATGATCACTCAGCTGGTTGGGAAAGTGATGCATTGACACATCTAAGTTATATGAAAATGTGAAACAACAAACTAGGGAGGTTCTTCTCTCCGTTTTTTGTTTGCTTTTTTTAAGCAGCCTCCTCATTCCCAGACAAGACCATGGTAAACTTCCTGAGACTTACAACCAAAGCATCTAATGACTGGGCTTTGGTGCGAGTCCACTCCCTACACTCACCCGAGCTGCAGACATATTTGAATACAGGGAGCTCAGTTCAATTCAGGGGAAAAAAAAAAAAAAAAAAAAAGGCAGCAAAGTTTCAAATATATGCAAGATGAATACTGCAACTGCCACTACATAAATCACCAGACCTGAAAGCATTCCAAAGAATTACACTAACAGCTTGGTCTTCATCCTAACATCACTTATAAAGTATTTGCAATTTACTCAGAACAAGTTAAGGAGAAAAGTTATGAAGGCCTTACTATATGGTAAAGCATACCATTAACAAGCAAGCTTATAATCACTTTCCAAAACAAAACAGCTAAGGATTTCTTATAGCATACGCTCACTTCTGTCTCTCTGTATTCACAACTAGTGAAAGGACGTGACAAGAATCACATATGCGATCATAGGTGAAGATTGTGAATCAAATATTGGGAATCCTAAACAAGCAAACAGGCAGCACGCAGAGGGTAATGGTACACATTAGGAACTGGGGGTTTTTATTGTTGGGACAGGAAGGAGGTGCAAGAAGGGAGGCTGCTCGTTGTGCATTCATCTACCCAAAGAATAGGATACAAGTGACTTGAAGGCAAAATATTCAGAGTATTCAGAACTGGCTTAACTGTAGACTCTCCTATCTTGTGATGACTAACTACAGACTTCAACAGGGCAAAAATAAAATCCTACTATCAAATATTGTTAAGCATTAGTCATGTCTAAAGATGCAACCCTTGCAATGCAATCCACTTTCATCTGCATCTTACAGATTTACTAGACACAACCCACACTATTGACAAAGACCACATCCCCATAAAAGTAACAACAGACATGCTCTTCAAACAAGTCACTGAGCAGTTTTTCCAGTGATTTCCAGGTCAAATGCTTCAAAGGAAGATATACCTTTACACTTTACAGAGGAACAGTAACATCTGAAAAGTATTTTCATAGTCCTACATTTTGACATTTTATTCTGTAATGCAATCTCCACTTCCTTTATGCAGACTTCATCTTTGCAGAGTAATGCAACAACAAATGGCAATTTAAACAGTATCCTACTACTGCTTGCCTGTTTTCGAGCACCTGATTCCTTATTCTTTGAAATAAGAACTATACCAAATATTGCTATGAAGTCAGACATCAAAACTATGAACTACCTGTAAGAAAAGAAAACACACGGTAACATTTACCTGTATCTGCAACATGCCTGCAACAATCCACACAGTACAAAATCTCCACATGGTGTCTCCAAAGAATTGAGTAACTTTCTCAGGAACTCAGCACTTGAATGTTTGAAAGCTTGCCCGTGTCCTGTTCCCCACCACTGCAGCAGCTGATCTAATAAAAGATATTGCCTCTCCTTATAAAACCTTTGTCTTGTTTATATCCTTAGAGCAACATAGCTACAGCAACAGTATTCATAACCTGCAAGGCAACCTTCACGTTTATCTTACTGCCATCCATTTGTGGGTTTAGCTACCATTGAAAACAGTGGCAATTACAAGAATATAGAATTGTTCTATCAGTGAATAGGAAATGTAGAGCAAATAAAATCCATACAGGAATACATTTTGGTTTTAAAGTTGTCTTCCTTTATAGCATGCCAAACCAAGATGCCCAAGAGGCACTATGTCTCCCAAAGTTTATGAAAAGACTACTCAAAGATACCGCCAAGGTACAAAACCAAAAGTCCCTGAACTCAGCAGTCTAGATTTCTTCACCTCACAACTTATTTGTAAGGTCAGATGTAAAGTTCAGCAATAATAATTTTGAGAGCAATTCAGCTACAATGCAGTTAACTGAGCTGATCACTAAGGTAAAGGCTACTAGACTCATCACACTGCATTGTGGGGACTAGAGCAATGGTACTTGAGATTACAGCTCAAGTTCTCTGGGGTGTGAAATTTGTTTAATTTACTACTTCTCTGTATTTGATGCTTTGGTCAAAATTTTCATCTAAAACCCAGTACTCCATTTCCACTAAGTAGTTAACCCAACAAGATGACTGAAACAATACAAAACCTCATTCTCAGTTCTTCTCCAAAACATTTAATGCTGAAGAAGCAGCTGAAGTACTGGATTCAACTTCTGCTTCAGTTTATTACCAACTTACAAAAGTGCTCCAGCCATTCATCTGCTCTTCTATGCATGATTAGACATTTAATCCCCACTAGCTTTCAAAAATGAACCTCTCTCTTCAGCATTCTCTTGGTGAGAAGAGCAATGAACAGGTTAGGTCTTTCATGCCTTCACTCACCCCTCAAAATGAAGGCTCTAAGCAAAAGTAGTGACTACTACAGTGACTACTGTCTCCATACCCAGTTTCAGAGCAGGTGGTTCCCACCCAACTAGGAAGGCAGTCCTGTTTTCAAAATATGTTTATTTCGTATACATACACACACCAAAGTGAGATACAAAGTATCAGCCACTTCCTGAGCATTTTACTCCCGCACAAGTGATTCAACTAAATACATCAGTGTATAACAATGAATTAAAACACCTTCTTGACTTCTGACTATAGTCGGAGACTTCAGTCAAAGCAGGATTATTCTGAACTTGAAAAAAAAAGTACCTCTAAACCTAGTTCTTACTTCATATTTTTGCTACAGTAGTACATAACTACAATCAAACTGTACCTGCTCCTAAGCAATAGGTTCCATGATTCAACTTACACATTCAAATGCTGAATTTCAGCACTGTTCATTTTAATAACAGTGCTGTCATTCACTACTTTGATTTATTATCTCTGCCATAATTAAGTTCATTTGGATTAGATTTCACTCTTTTGTCAGTCTGGCCACACCATATATTTCAGACAATAAATAACAATGTTTATTCTTAAATTGTAAAGTCCATTAAACTTAATCCACAGTAGTCAATTGCAGTTTTCTAAAAAAATGGGCTTTGTAAATGTGTTCAAGAAGACAGTTTAAGTTTTCTAGTAAAGCTTCACCGTGTTCAATTTTAAGTACAAAACCAACAAGTTAAAAAAAAAAAGACTCTGTTCTATTAACTTAAGACAGCTACAGTGAAGACGACTTGTAGTAAGCAATAGTAGGGAAGAAGTTTATCAATTATTAGAACAATTAATTAGGAGTATCTGAAATAAAACCCAACATTTGCCTCTAAGACATGTATTGGCACAGAGCATTTTAAAATGAAGCAAAACTACTTCAGACCCAGTTACTTAGATTTTTATTTCTTAGGTTAGAAAACTTGAAAGTTAAAATAAGGCAGTGCAGCCATTTCTAAAAGTGAAAAAGCAACAGAAAAGTGGCTTTGCTCCCATATTAATCTCATGGGAGATACCAACAGCCCAAGATCACAAGGTAGCTTTATACAATTCATAAGGACTGGCAGGGAAAGGCAGGGGTGGAGTGAGGTAGGTACCATCAATATTTACTTATATATATTGGAGCAGTTCAACAAGTCTTGTGTGACTTCTGTCCCTGCTACATTTACTTTTAGCTACAATAAGAAGTAATTTTTTTTTTTTGAATCAAATATAAAAAGCACATATCTTCTAGTTTTTCTCAATACTACAGCACTCTTAAAACCTAAACATGTCTAGATATTTAGAGAGCTGGCACATGTATTTCTACACTGCTAAGTGGAAGCATGCATGAACTGTCAAGAGCAATTCTAGACGAAAGGTCAAAGTAAAGAAGGAAATAATATCTGTTTCATAAAATAGATTTGCTCTCTAGTAATGAAAGCAAATTACACTATCCAGTGGTTCAATAACCTACTTCTATAATAGTTCTGCATGAAATGCACTGGCATGGCAAGAAGCAGTCCTTATTACCAAGTATTTCCAATCACATGCCTAAGGCAGCGCTGAGGTACGTCATTTCAGGCATAACTATGCTAGCAAAGCATCCACTGAAACAGGTGCTGGAAGAATAATCCCTCTCCTTTTTATGGAAGTGTAGAAAAAAAAAAAAAAAGGCTTTTACACTACTGTGGTCTGAAGTAGGACACTAAGTTGGTCTCTGTTTCTGACCTCCAACAACAAATAATATGAAGCCCTGAATCCACGTCAAGATAGAACTTGTACATGCCCTTCCAGAGAGCATTCCTGAATTGTACACTATCCCAGACTGTTTCTAATTTTTAGAGGCTGACAGCATAATTGCTAAGATGGTCATAAATAGCTTTTTCTAAAAGAATTGTATTCTGATTCGCGCACTCTCCATTCATACAGTAACCTTTAAGAGAATTTTTACTATCAAAACAATTCAATAAACTATCCAGAGACCTCAAGGGCAAAACAGCTGCCAGATTCCGTATCAGGTGGGCAGAAACAACCTGTCCAAAAATGACTCCTAATTGTCACAAATAAAGTGCTAGCTAAAGACTGCACTTCTATCAGACAGATGACTTGGTCCATCTGTTAGTGTACTTAAGAACAAGGAGAGTAACCTGAATTCTTGTACCCACCTGCAGAAGAAAAAAATAACAAAACCAAAAACACCAACAAACCAAAAAACCCACAAACACAACCCTGCCTACACCACCAATTTAACTCTTGAGATAAGAGCAATTTTAGGACCTGTACTGGTTGCAGTTATGTGTATCCAGTCTAATTTCACTGCCTGCTTGGACTTCCAACATTTTGTCAAATACTTCTCAACAAAATTAAGCTTTCTACTTCAAACACACTATTCATGCAAGTATTAAAACTAAAGACATGATTCCAGAGTGTCACCCGATTGATGTACACCACTGAATTAATGGCTTTGCTACTCTGGTATTTTACTACATTAAATTACTGCAGTAGACCAAGCTGTAACTACTGTGACTAACACAATGCTCTTGTATACCCACTTTTCTGAAAACCCCAGCAAACATGTGTGGGTTCCTTCAAGAACTCCTAGTCCTAATGAAGGTATAGTTTTTGTTACTTCTGCCATGGACTTTCACTTGTATTAAAGACATAAGATACCAGTGAGTATGGTACTGGATTTCTTAGCACAACATTTAAAACACAATGAAGACTTAGACTTAACTCAGGCACAAAATACACTGACTTTTAAATGGCAACATGAATTACATTGTAAAGTGACATACTTGACCAGAAAAGCTGCTGAATTTAAGTATATAGAAATTTTAATATGGTTTAGAGACCACAAATTTAGCTATCTTTTTACCTTGAAAACACAAGTGAAGAAATGACATGATTTTCTAAAAAGACAAAATCTTTAGTAATTTCACTGCTTGCCCTATCTAAATACAGAATGAACATTCACATATATGATATGCCTAGTAGCCTGTTGTAAACACAAACAAATATACCGGGCTCTGGAAAGATGAGAATTTAGACTTCTAAAAAACAGTTTCTTTTCCCAGTTCCTGTAACTTGGGTAATGAAACCAGACTAAGCAGTCTGCTTTCTGACTAGCACACTAATGAAAAACAATTCTTTCCCACACAAAGAAATTGATGTAGTAATCCCAAGAGAAGGCTGTACAGTTCGATTAAGAAAAAAAAAAAGTCAAGTATCTTGGAAAGCTCATTTATTTTTATTGGAGTTAGCATCCAAAATGAGCTAGATAAAAAAAAAAAAAAAAGATAATTCACCATAGAAGTTTATCAGCTTCTGTAATAAAGATTTCAACATAGGCTTCAATAAAAGTCTCTTCACACATGTTCTTCTTGTACAAATATGATGGGAAGTTATGCTGTTACCAGAACCGGGGCACCAAGTTGTGCCATTACACAGACTTCAGCTACCTTCTCCCCCCCCACATTCCAGTCAGCTAGTAAATAGAAACCTCACTGAATATGCCTATTCCTGGATACCTATTATGAAGTAAGTGCATTCAGGAAACTGTATTAAGAGCAGTACTTAGTCAGCTAACCACAATACAGCAAGAGTAGCAACAGGTATTCATGGGAATCAACTGTCTACCTAAAGTGGAGGAGAATGATACACACAAGCCCTTTTCAAACTGGCTCCTGAACCGAGTAACTCCATACTTTGGCTGGACCGTTTAACTGGGATATTTAATATTCAGAGTTTATCGCAATGTAAAACCCCAACAGATGCTACTCAAACAGCACATTATTTTAATTCAAATACAAAACGGACTTCTTCAAGAGTTCTTGTGTATCACCGATATTTGTGTCATACTGCATTGCTGATTACTTTATAATATGAAGATGCTCTTTACAACAATGTTTACTATTTTGACATATGGAAAACCAGTTTGCTTTTCAGTAACTGACCAGCTAACCGTCCGGGCAAGATGCAAGAACTTAGCACGAAATCATCAGAATTAGTTCAGGCTTGCGATAGCTTAAAAATGAGATCTCACGCACGTATGTGCCCGAAGAACAGAACAGAAACTGTGGGTTATTTTTTCCCTATCTCATCTCAAAATGACTTCCAGCATTTATTTATGTATTCTTTGGAGCACCAACTGCATGCTTACCTGCAGAACAGCAATGGCAGAATGCAGTTTAGTCATTCCAAAAGACCAACATACTGTGTCAAAAGTATGTTTTTCGTATTAACTGCTAAGAAATGACACCACCTACAAATAGAGGAGCTACATATGAAATGCTATATATGAAACACTTGTCCCATTCACCTTATCACTCCTCACGTCAGAACTTGCCTTGACCAGCAAATACACATTAAAAGACATCGCCCGAACAAAATACAGCATGAAGATATTGTTTAAACATGTTTCAGAAATATACCATCAACCATAGTCTAAACAAGTCCAATGAGAGAGCGTGCAGTGAAAGCTTGCCATTGTACTGGAGTCAGACCAATTAAACAAAACTGAGTCAATTTAATAGTGCCTTGATAGGGAGAAAATACTTCTTTAACCACATCATTTTCCTAGCCTGTGTAGTTTAATTGGTATAGTTTGCTTCTTTTTTCAAAAGGCTTGAAACCGAACATTCTTGAAGTAAGATTTCTTTGAAATACCCAATGACCATAACAAAGCAGCCATCCAACTTGCAACATTTTTATTTTACCAGCTTAACGCTTTGCGCTCACAAGCAGTAGAAAGTTTCAGACCTCTAAGATATTAATTTGCCCTTATTTATTAACTGCTTCAAGTCAACTATTCAAACATCTAAATAAGCAACCTAAGGGTAGGCTCAACCTAGGCACTTTCCTGTTATGCTGGTTAAGAGAAATATTTGTGCTCCCTCCAAGCTGGCAGAAGTCCTCGCACACAATACAGTTACATCAGCAAAAGAGCAGTCTTGCTGGTATAGCTAGCTTCGCTCAGCATCACCCGCACAATTAAAGTCCTTTTTGCCAGTAAGAAAGCCAAATTTATATGGGGCTTCTCAAAATATTTATGCCAACTCTTGGGAGATTAACAGCACTCATTGTATTCAAGACTGTCAAGATAATGATAAAAAAACATCTCCGTTCAAAGGATTTGGATATGAACTGTAAGTTTTCTAAGTTGTAACTTTTTATTTGCAGGGTATCTGACCTCTACATGAGCAACATGAGTAAGTGAAAATAAATTATCACAAGACAAAGCAAAGCTTAAAATAACACAGGACATAAATACCTACAGTTAACAAAGAAAACTAGAGGGAAATACAGGAATATGACTCTAAACAAAACAGCAGAGAGATTGTTCCCATGCTTCCCGCTGCAATGCTACACTTTCCATTGAAGGTGCATGCACATCAGGTTGGGAGGAACTCTTAAAGTTCAAAAAACGTAATTAGGATTTTACTGTAATTTACAGGGAATTCTAATGGCTCATCGGTTTTACGCAGAAGAGGAATTTGCACGTTTTCATCATACAAATCTTGCCGAGCCGTACTCCAAAGGACCTCAAGACTTACAGTCATCTTTCAGACAAAGAAGGTTCAAATCTAACTGCAAGGCAGAGAGTATCTTACCGTGGAAGAAGAATAATAATAATAATAAAAAAAAATTAAGTCGGTTCCCCAGTTGTTTAACCGAGGGACAGGCCTACAGACCCCGAAGAGACAGACCAGCGCTCGGACTATAGAGCCGCATTTCTCACCGGGTCCTGCACCAAGAAAGAAAATTATGGAAACAGAACAGGCACTAAAAAGAGCTGAGAGGTGGGGGGGGACGACAGGCCAGGGAGGCAGAAAATCGCCTTCAAATCAATGAGCCGGCGGGTAGCGGGAGTCCCCGTCGGGCAGGCAGGCACCCACCTCCCTCCCTCCTCCCCCGACCCCCAGCCGCGTCCACCTCTGTGTTTACATCCGAAACCTCCAAACGCGACACTTTCTCGGCTGCCGAAAGGGGGATACCCCCCCTCGACGCCTCTTTATTGATTACACAGGGAAAAGCCCAGATGCTGCTGCAATGCAACACGCACCGGTTAAGGCGAAGGGAAACGTGGGGGGAGTAA
>JAAGNO010018192.1:3256-24546 GCA_033439905.1 Ceryle rudis
TTCCTTCCTTCCTTCCTTCCTTCCTTCCTTCCTTCCTTCCTTCCTTCCTTCCTTCCTTCCTTCCTTCCTTCCCAATTTTGTTGTATATTAGGAACCAAACCTAAGAGAATTCTCTATTTTCATCTTGATAGATCTTGTGCTTACCTTTTTGGTAGAACTAAAAGACAGTTGCCTCTTCATTTATTCCATGTGTGGAAGAGGTGAAGGTTAGACTCTTTCAGAGTCTCAGGAAAAAAAAGATAAATCATCATCTGTGTCTTAATATTCCTTGGTAAACATAATTTTCCATTAATTACCAAGAGACCCCATACCAATTGGAGAAAATACTCTCAATGTCTAAAAAGATTATCAAATCTAGTTATGAATAAATTAATTATTTGACTTAATCATTTTTTAATGTATATATTCAATGAATAGATCTAGAGTTCAGAGACATACATCTTCCACAAACTGTCTAAGAATCTATACAACTTTAAATTTTTATCAATCAGCTTCATCTCCCTAATGTAATTGCCTAGGCAGATTTAAAAGCTAGGTATCAGGCAGAAGCTACCTTGTCCTAGAAACCAAATCCCTCTGACAATGCTTCAGCTTCCCAGATGTTATGGATAAAGCAAACAGCAAGAAACACTGGCCCAAATCCAAAACTTACAGTACTATTACTCTTTTATGTCTTCGTTGATGCAGAAACCATGCAAAACACATAAACATATCTGTTGAACACCAACTAACTGCTCTTCATGCATGGGCAGTCAGTCCACACAAACCAGACCCTGTGCAAATTCATGAAGGTAGTCTGCAACTGAACAGAGAAGGTCATAATTTTTCCCACAGAACTCTAAGCTGAGAGCTGGACCAGACATGAATTTGTCTGAAAAGTCAGAATTTCTAGAAGGCTGTGGATAGATCATGGGACACAGTACAGTGTCAGCTGACAGGTGGTCTATCCCATTAATTTGATGGACACCTGTAACACTAATGCAGGATTCATCAATACGCTTGACAAGTTTTCAGAGCCTGTCCCCATCACCAAAGTCATGTATTAAGTCAACTTCAGCTCATGCCTCAGCTAAAACAAATTGTCCAACAGCTAACTCCTCTGCTTTTGCAACCACAATTCAAAATTGCCTGGACTCAGCAGATAGTGTCTCACCTGTCCTCCTTCATATACACACTCCCCTACGTGCTCCCTCTGCATTCCTGAATGCTAACTGAAAATTGTTTCGTCTCTTTTATCCACAAGAGACTCAGTTATCATCCTTCACACTCACTCCTGATTTCTGAAAAGTGACTTACTGAAGGTACATCTAAGAGTTCTCGAACTCCAGTGGCAGAACCTTTCAGTCTAGGAACCCTCTAGGATATCCCCTGTAAAGTCTGTTATCTTTCTGCATTCTCCAAAATACATACTTCTCTTAAAATCTACCACTCTCAAAGATCCAGACAAGCAAAAGGTGCAAACATCTAGCCAGGAAGAAGAAGCAAACTTTAGCAAAAGTGGGGACCCCCACTGGGCCTTTCAACATTGTGACAGGGATGGTCAACAAGAACTTCAAATAGTCCTAAGATCTAGCTTTCCCAAGAGTGTAAGATACAGGTGTATGAGAAAAAACAGCCCACTGTCCCACTAGTTTTACCAGAGGCAGAAGATGCTGAGTAGTAGATACCTAAGAAAGTGGTGGCCTGTGCATAGACTTCTGAATCATGAGACTGGTGAGCAATATTAGGAGAAAACAAGGGACATATCACAAAAATAGAAAAAGCAGGAAAGAAGTGGTGCAAAAAGGGGCAATTTTTTTTAAAGGTTCTTTGTGCTCTGGAAATTTCTCTGGGAAGTATGTGTTGAGAAGTGTGTGGCATCTATACTTTAGTTTTGATCCAGTGGAAGTTGTCCCCTCCTATGCACTACCATTTCAAAGAAAAGGGCAAAAATTGGCCAGGTTCATTCTCAGTTGTCTTGCACTAGGGTTACAGATACAGATCCTTTTCTGCCTTGGTGACTTTAACAAGTTTTTTCATCAGTCAAAACTCTGAGGTAGGTATTTCTAGGATTTTTCATGAAAAAAAAAAACCACCACAAAAAATCCCCCCCCACACACACAAAAAAAAAAACCACTAAAAAACCCACCCACTTTGAATGAGCAAGAGGTCTTTAACCTTAAAAAAAAAAAAAATACTGGGCTGATTGAAATATAAATAGAACTTTTTTTTTTTTTAAAAAAAAACCAAAAAAATTCCAAAATTGCCATGTTATATGGAAAAGAAATAAAAATATTTTATAACTAATTCACCATGTCAGCGAAGATGTGTCTTTGCCTCCAGCAGCAGTTTCAGTCTAGTTGATAGCTTTCTCAGTAGCACCAAAACCCACAAAATCGTCCTGGTTGCCTGGTAGTGCATCATTTCTAGACCATCCCTGGAATGGTCTTTTGCCTTTGCAAGCTTTGTTGTTCCCATGAGAGAAGAAATCTCTAGCTCTATCTATAGCAGTCACCTGACCTGTTTATTCTTGTGGAACATAGCCCACAAGAGAGGAACCAGAATATCAAATAGATACTGTTTATCTGTTCATTAATGTAACCATGACCCCTTTGCAGTCAGAGAAAACAGATGTTGACTGAGATATGTGGAGACCTTAGAAGAAGCACATTAAATTATAGGAGCCAGGTTGACTGAAAAATATTCACCACAGACTCCCTTTGACCTCTGCCTCAGGGGTGGCTGATGCCCTAGGAACACAAGAGGTGGCAGAGAGATTAATAGTCCATGTCTGCATGGACAGGTGTATCTCACTTTAAGCAGGCATTACTATGTCACAAAATGAAAACAAGAAATGTCCTGGGAACATGCTAAGTCTTATTAAGGCAAATATCAATGCAATCAGCCCAAGCTTTACAGGTGATGTTCAAGTAACTGAGGAAAAAGCATGGATGAACTGGAGAAACACTGTAAAGAAGAGATCATTCAGAAAGCAGTCTGTGCAGACAGTATATAGTGGATTAGTAAAGTGTTATATTAATGTGTATAAAAGATTTCTGAGCTAAAGCCACATGCTGTACAAAAGAACAGGTCATTTCCTTCCAAAAGATCTCTGCAGACCTCCCTCCATGCTGCACAGTGTCACCTCCCTGAGAAAACCTCAGGTTTTAATATTAATTTTTCCAAGATGTTTTTGTAGGTCTTATTCTAGAAGAATAAGATTTTTCTTTTCCTCTCCCCTTGCATACGTTGTCTCTGCTTTTCTGTACTTCTCTCATAACATTTCCAGCTGTTGATCTAAAAAGTTGACTGACCAACAAAGTTTGAAGCCAATGAAAATATATTGTCAGGGTGCCACAAAGGCCACGTCCTATCCCACCAATGTAGACAGGAACAAGGAAGCCAGGAGACACCAGGGCAGCCCCAGTCCCAGGCATTGGACATGTCCCTAGGGATGAGGATGGGACAGGGTTGGGCTTGGATGTGGGCCCACGAGTGGGCCTGGCTCAGTGGGGTCCACAGCCAGGCAGGGCATGGATATGAGGAGCTGGAGACCTGCCCTACTTCAGCATCACTGGGCAGGGGCTGTTTTCCCCAGAGGGTTTAAATGGAGTCCCGGGCCATAAGCAAGATTTGGGGAGCCTCAGGGGACAGGGATGCTAGGTCCTATGGTGCCCTCAGGGCCAGAAACTATACATTCGTAATAGAAACATTGTAATGTTATAAATATTTTTCTTTGTACCTTTTACAAGAACAACTGAATATAAGTACTATTTTCCCAGACAATTAGGTCTTCTCTGGGAACAGTATTTTTAAAATGAAGCTTTACAGTGGTTTTCAAAAAGCTTCAACTTCCTGTGGAGTGTTGTGTTATCCTTCCTAATACCTGTACTAAAATCTCAGAACCATCAAAGGTGATTTACAATTCATTAGTTTTATCACCTCTTCAGAAGAAGTTGTTTTAGAGATCAAAGAGAGATTTGAAATCCTAAACTTCTGATAAAATTAAACCCAATGCTATGTTAGAAGGTAGGGACCAGGCGCAGCAAAGGACAACCTATGCACATCACAAGTAGCTGACAGACAGAGTCTAAAGGGGGTTGTGATGATAATGAAGTGGCAAGGGAAAAATCGCTTAATCCACTCACTTTAAGACATCAAGAACTAAAAGCTTTTCTATACTCCTTTCTGTTCCAGCTCCTTTCACAAGGTGTTTTGATGTTGATGAGGAGGATGTAAATAAAGGGAAATGAGGACATTGTCCTTTCTTATTTCATGGCATGATGCAAATCAGGAAAAAGTGAATAATTATATGTCAGTATCTCTTACTGATAAACCAATAGGAAATATAATTTTATATCATATTATAAGCCCAAGTAAGGAATCTAATGATGATACAGGATACAGATCCACCCAAAAAGGTGTGGAGGGGTACACTCTCACTCAGAGAGATGAATAAATATTGGATACTAACAATTCCATACAGATGAAGGTCTTGAACTGATTTTCTATAAATCAGAGAAATGATGCTATAAGAAACCTAAAGAGCATGAACAGAGTCTTTGGTGCTTGAAAGGCTTCACTGACAGAACACCAACACAAGGATCAAGGTATCAACAAACTTCATCATCATCAGTATGGCAGTTCTGTAGAATTCTTTGCTGCTTAACAAGTGAATACTGTCTCCAATTAGTGAATACATAATAATTATGAATATGTAACATAAAGTATACCACTGAAATTAAGGGCTGCCTCTTACTGACTTCATTGACCCTGGGTGCAAACCTTCCCAATACTTATAATCTAAACAGATAATGTATGCAGAAGAATAAAGAGAGGTACATGCACTGAGGTACATGGGCAGGTAGATGATATGTGTGGATCTCATATTGAGATACATGCAGATAGAAACATAGAAAACATAGAAACATAAGCTCCCTTCCAGTAGGCAGAGTTTACTCTTGAGGTGCTGATAAGAAACTGAATGAGTGCCAGTGAAGGCACTAGAAGATGTCTTCAAAACAAATAATTAAAGCTGTCCAGCATACAGGGGCAGCCTTATGGGCATGATTATTGGTGATTTTCTGAAATCTGCAATGATCAGACAATAAACATGCACACACACTTCTAATGACAAAAAAATCTGTACTGAAGAATATGTGTTCCCTCGAGTTTCTTAGTTGGTTAGCATTGTCACATATTTAGACAATACATTCAGGAGGGTCCAGAAACTGTATTTTGTGGAGTGGAAGAAGTTGTTTTTACTTGAAGAGGTAAATCCCATAACTATATGACTAGCTTCTCTGGAGAAGCACCAGATACATTCTGGCTCACAGTAAAATAAGAAGTTAGAAACAATGCAGGCATTTCGTCAGGAAGCCCAGTCTTGAACCTTGACATGTTATAGGTAGAAAATGTGTTATTAGAGGTTAAAGTTACAATACAGCATCCATAGACCATAGTAAATGACCATAGTAAATATGAAGGAATTTTAGGACTTGTATTACTGAGGTTTTCTTAATAGCTTCTTCAAGCTGTTCTGGTATTAGTTACTGTTTGCCTAAACATATGTATAAGGATATATTGTGCCTACTCACAACATGTTCTGTTATTTTCTTTGTATCTTGATTGTCAATCAGCTTAGAAGCTTTTTCCTTCGTAATAATACAAACACACTTTCCAAGTTTTATACAACATCTCTGTTCTAGTAAAACAGTAAAAATCTCTATGTGTATGTATGGGCATACGTATCTGGATCCATATATACACATATGAAAGTAGGTGTGTATATATGTATCTCCATAAGAGAAGAAAGCCATTGTTCAGTAGTACTTTGAACAACTCAAAGAGGTCTTACTACTACTACTATTAAAAAACCCAAAAAAACCCAAAAAACAAACCCCCCCAAAGATCTAGTGGCCACAAAACCATTATAAAATTAAAATCAAGGCAATAAATATCAATAGTCTTCACTCTTCTACATCAAAATGAAAGAATGCCAAAATCCTTGGGTTACAACTCTCTCTTTAGCACTGGTAATTAAGGACATTTCCTGCAAGTTATTTGAGGTGTTCATGCAGCCATGCCACATTATTTCCTTACTCACTTAACTTTTTAGGCTTCATAAACCCTTATCTTGAACATATAAATTGGGATCTGTTATTCTTGTTGAAGACATTTTCTTTTCTGTTTCTATTCTTTTATACATTTGCAGCCTTACATCCAATGAGGATGCATTTACTTCACACAATGGGCAAAATAACTCAGGATACATGGTCCAGTGCTTTCCTTTTAGGTTATTAAAACCACAGATTTTCATGACAACAGCACCTTATTTCCTTGAGTAAAATAATTTCTCTTTCCTAAAATGGTGTGATCAACTTGATAAGTGCGTGCTTCATTTCCTACTGAAAGAATTCATTTCCCTATTCCTTCAACCTAATTTCAAAGTCAAAGAAAACTTTATACTAATCAGACTGGTTTTTTAGTTTTAATGACATAATTCTGAACTAGAATAATTATTGCTGTTGTGGAGACAACTTGAGGGCAACAAACTCTCACCAAATCTGGCAATGTTAGATTTACTAGTTTTGCCTGGACTGAAATGCAGACAGCATTAGTCTTGCCCTACAGTGAATGAACTGCTGATGCAGAAAATCTATCTCACTGGATTGAGATGGAAGTGAAAAGAAAATTGTCCTGGTGGTCCAATCCTTTTAGTAGATCTGAGCATCCTGCTTGCATGTAAGCCGTGCTGCAGCTGCTTGGTGCTGGCTCTCACATGCTTTTCACTGCTCCGAGTTACTCTCTAGCCTGGACACTTAACAATAATTTCAAACTTTCAAATTTGAATATTTGACAAATCTATTTACAGTGGTATATGTTTCACAGCCTCCACAACATGGTTCTTTGACAACTTGCTATACAGGTTTATATTAAATTGCATTAATGTTGTACTTTGTAGTCAGATAGCTTTTACTTGCAGCACTGCGCTCACCCTTCAGAACCAAGAATGTGGGGCACATGCAGAACTTCTGAATAATCTTTACTTTTAAAATAATATTGTCATATCAAAGAATCTTCTGTGGCTGATACATGGTAGTGCATTATTTAGACTGGGCTTTGTCTTCAAACAGTGGAGCCTTTTATTTGCTGCCCATTATTTATCTTACTTATCCATGAAAGGAGGCTGGACTGTCATGTTGCTGCAATAAATCTGAGAGAAACAAGACGTATTTTTTTCAAAGTGGGCATACTTTGATAATTTTTTTTATTTTTCTTGTTTAACCAGTTACAACTTTTTTTTTTTTTTCAATTTAAAGAAAAAAGTTGCCTATATACCACATCTCTTATTACATTCTCAAAATTATTCTGGTCTTGGCAAATTTGTTGTCCCTTAACATTCACCATAGAGAAATCTCCACAGCAGAAATAAAGATTCATGAAACTGAGGTGATAATAATGGAGTTATTTGTAGAAAACTAACGATTCTCAGTGTTTTATGCTTCTTGTGCTTGTAATCATTTTACATGTCTCACTTTCATTTTTTTATTACACATTCTGTTCCACATTTGGTCCTTAGCAGGTTGAGACAATTGAGGAAATATTTCTCAAAACAGTAAAATCTTCCAGTTTAGGAGTAACATTTTAAGTGCAGCCACTGTATTATGCAGTTCCCAGCAGATGATTTTACATAATGAGTCTCTTTTCAGTAGAAAGAACTCGAAGTATCAATTGGTAGTTTATTCTTATTCTTATCTGATACAAGGTGACTTTCATTAAGAAAATGGAAAAGTACATTTTTATGACTGTGGTATTATAATTCTGGTACTGTTTTTCACTTAAGTTTAAGAAAATATAATTATATTTGCTGATATAATAATCAGCACCAGATGTGTCAAATGTCTTTGATTAGAAAATGAAAGCTATAATCCCTGTTGTTTTCTCTGCAGTTTATATTAGACTCCAATCATAACAATTAAAGGTGTAACATCACCCATTTCAGTGACTTTTTGAAGTTAAATTATGCCTTGACTTTAATGAGACAAAAAACACAAATAAAAATATACAGGTACCTACAGCTGCAAAGCAAACCTGGAGGGCCTTGTTTGTTTAGCTTGTTTGTTTAGATCATTAGCTAATAAAAAAGGAGCATTCAGTATAGGTCAAATGCACGTTATTTTCTAACGATTTTTTACCACAGCAGAAATTATTAAGCAAAATCCAGCCCAGAGATCCATCTACTTCTAGAGCTGCACTGTTAATGACAAATATATTGAGTGCAGATATTAATTTTCTACACAGTTTACACAGCATATGTTTCTGGTTTGTCCCTACAGTGTTCAGTTTCCTCTGCATTGAAAGTTCAAATGTTTCACCATATTAAAAGTTTCCTTAAAAGAAAAATAATATTTTCAGATGACCTAATTTTTTTCCTTCCTTTCTTAAGAGGCAAACAAAGAATATCATGTAAGATATTTAAAATATTTCCCCTATTAATCAAAAACCAAAATTTGCACTTAAATCATTTGGGCATTTTGATACTAAGAATATGAAGAAAACCAATAATCTCCTGAAATTGAAATGATCCCATTCATTGTTTCAGTTGAGCATTTTCATCAGACATTTATTAGCTTCCTTTTGTCAGCTTTTTTTTGTAAACATATTAAATGTATTAATCAGTCTGTGAATGGATTTAATAAACATTGCTGCATACCTGTTCTATTAATAGATGTAATATTTTCCATGCAGAATATTGATTATGAAAAAAAAAATAGAGTTGAAAAGGTTTTTCCATTCAAGGTTAAGTAAAGTTTGGATTGATAAATTCATTCAACAGGAAAGTGTACAATGAGGTGGGATTGAATTGCTTAACATCAGGTATCATCTGAGGTGCCCTAAAGTTTCTGAGGCATTTGTATGGGGCTGACAGGTAAGATACAGTGCTTGCAGAACTGTGCACATTGAAGCAGCAGCTAGATCAAAGACCACACATCCCTTAAAACAGAAGTAGTCATGTTTAGGCAACTGAATGTACTTTGGCCAGCAATTTTCTACTGTGCTGAAACTCACTTTTCTTTTTATAAGCCATATGGTATTTTACCATGATTTTTTTCTTCAGAGCAATGTTATACATTATACTCACTAAACTAAATAGTTTCTTTTGCTGACAGTAAAACATTTGATCGGGACAGAGATACATCAGGCACACAGGGATGAAGGACACAGAGAGAGATATTTATAGCTGGTGCTGTCAGAAGATGCTCTTCTCTCAACACCTTTTCACCATGAAACAAGAGGCAGTTATCACAGGGTATACTGTGCACCTTCCATAATCTATTTTATCAGGGATGTTTTACAACCACTTTCATTGTCTTGTACATTAATCCAGGAGACATTTCTGGAAAGGGCTGAAGACCATCCACTTTGGATCTGTTATTCCAGAAAAAAAGGACACAGCAAAGAGCTGATGAGAAATGACTTCTCAATCACCAGAGCTGTTTGGAAAATGAATGTCTGTTGTCTTCACTGGCAGGTCTTCTTTCTTATCTACACATTCACATCACCAAAATGTGAGACATTAAAACAGCTAATATGAAGGAAAGTACATATACTGAAATAGATTCTCTTATTTTAACTCAAGTCTCAAACATAACTGTGTCTATACAATAGGGGTAGTACAGTCTGTCTACATGGACACCTGAAAGACAGTCTGCTTGGTAAAGACTGAATGTCTTCTTCAATACTTTAGTGCACATCTTCATTCAAGTGCCAGCTAATTGCCATTTTGCATGATGATGGACGCAGATTTTATTGCCAGAAACACATTCTTGGTTCTCACCTACATTTTCTGAACTAGACAACACTGGATGCCCCATAAGCCCTTTTCACTGCGAAGACCATTGGTACCACATGGGGAAGGTTTGTTTTGGTGAAGTCTTAAAGTGAAAACAGAATCTGTATTTTCTGTATGTATTTTCTGTATAGAACTAATAAAGAAAGTGGACCCCTGTCCTCTCCTAGAATAGTGAAGAAATCACCAGAGTCAATAAAATCCAACTAGATTATTTTCTAGAGCCAGAGACAGTTAAATAGGAAAAGGAAACTTGACAGCATTTACCTTGTCCAACACAACAACAGTATTTAAAATATCAGATACACTGTAAATGGGAAGAAATCATCTTTCATAGTCTCTACTTCTTTCTCCTACACACATCAGCATTGGGCCGTTGATCCCTATGTGACTGAACCTGATAACATGGCTGACTCTTCATATTCTATGCCAAAAAAGAATAAACAACGAGATCCTATTAATGCCAATTTTGCAAATAACTGGATTCAATTCATATTCTTCTTCAAAAGTTTGCATCATATTATACATATTAGTTAATTTGCATGAACATTGAAATGTGAAGTAAAATTATTTTCACAAGCGTTTAGTCTTTTAACTTAGAACTGCACTGTCTTCTCATTATCTTCTCCAGAAACAGTTCAGTATTTTTTAGATACCTCATTGCAGGTTTTCCTGTTTTATATCTATTGTATTTTCAAAGTCAAATAAAAGCTTGTTTCCATGGGTTTCTGTGCTATGGCTCTGCTTAATATCAACATTCACATGTACCATAAATAGTATTTTTTTTTTAACTTCTTCTGAGAACTCTATTAATGTCTTTCAAAAGGAAATCTCATCTAGTATAGACAAAAGTTTTGAACGCTCCCTTGCATACACCCCCTTTTAGGTTTGAATGATTATTCAGTAGTATCTTAGGACTGACAACTCATCCTCTTAATGTTATCCAGTAAATGTGTGCTAATGAGGCAAACCTTTGTGACAAACTCCAGGAATTACTTAAAAATTACAACAAAACACTAAAAATCTCGAGTCAAACCAGTAGATCTTAACTACTAACATCATCAAAATGATTGCTGAATGTTGAAAAAGAAACTAATGAGCTTCAACAGGTAAACTTTCATTCCACATAAACTTTTTACTGTTGAAAATAAAGCTTATGAGGCTGTTTTTCAGTTTAAATGTTGGTACTTTATGGATTATCCTCACTGAATATATGCAATAAATTGATTCTCTGTCACTGAAGTGACACTGCCCAGTTTTGTAGGGATGGGATCAGGAAAGCCAAGATGTGGCTGGAATTGAAATTGTCAAGGGATGCAAAGAATAATAAGGGCTTCTGCTGGTATGTTAACCAGAAAAGGAAGCTCAAAGAAAGCCTACCACCCTTAATAAGCAAAGTTTACAAAAGGGTAACAAAGAGCAAGGAGAAGGCTGAGGTACTCAGCAACTTTTGCCTCAGTCTTCACTGGCAACCTCTCTACCCACACCTCCTGAGTTGATAGACTGCAAGACAGGGACTGGGGGAACAAAGTCCCTCCCACTGTAAGAGAAGGTCAGGTTCATGACCATTTGAGGAACCTGAACATATAAAAGTCTATGGAACCTGAAAAGTTGCATCCCATATTCCTGAGAGAATTAGCTGATATAGTTGCCATGATATTTGAAAAGTCCTGACAGTCAGACGAAGTCCCTGGGGACTGGAAAAAGGGAAACACTGCAAAAACAATGCCTGGAAAGATCATAGAACAGATCCTCCCAGAAGCTATGCCAAGGCACGTGGAGCACAGGGAGGTGGTTTGAGACAGGTGACATGGCTTCACCAAGTGTAAGTCCTGCCTGATCAACCTAGTGGACTTCTATGATGGAGTGACTACATCAGTGGACAAGGGAAGAGCTATGCAAGTTGTCTATCTGAACTTCTGCAAGACCGTTGACACAGTCCCCCACAAAATCCTTCTCTCTAAAATGAAGAGATACATATTTTATGGGTGGATTGTTTAATGGATATCAAATTGTTTGGATGGTCACATACAGAGGATAGTGGTCAATGGCTCAAGGTCCAGATAGAGACTGATGACAAATGGTGTCACTCATCCATACTGGGGCCAGTGATGTTTAATATCTTCATCAATGACATAGACAGTGGGATTGAGTGCACCTTCAGCAAGTTTGCAGATGACATCAAGCTGAGTGGTGCAGTTGACATGACTGAGGGAAGGGATGCCAACCAGGGGGACCTGGACAAGCTGGAGAAGTGGGCTAACATGAACCTCATGAGGTTCAACAAGGCCAACTGCCTTGTGCCTTCCAGGGTATGTTTAAGTTCTGTAATATATATAAACTGACTGAAATCTAACATGAATATATCATTTGAGTGGCATGTACTTTCTTATCCCACAAAATGGTGCAATAGAAGCTATAAATCAAGAAATAACTAGAAAGAAAAAAAAAAAAAAACAAACACAACACCAAAACAAAACAAAACAAAACAAACAACAACAAAAAAAACCAACCTAAAAAAAACCCACCTCAGTTATGTTGTCGTTTGAAAGAAAATTCCCCCAAACATTTACAACTGAATCTGAGAATCTATTGCTGGAAGACTGTATCGGTAGAATTAGCACTATGTATTTATCTGCAGTTCACTATTTTTGAGGTACATGAATAAGGTTCATAACATTATCTAAATTACAGCCACTGTCCAAAGATCTTTCTGTATTTCTTTCTGGCCTGATCCTAACCATGAACACTACATACTGACCAGGAAGCACAAACAAAATATAAGAGATGTGTTTATTTACTATAGTAAAATAGCCGTAATGTTTTATCCAGATTAGCACTGCAACTATGGTTGACTAAAGGCACATGCTTACTTTGTAAGTTTCCATTCATTTGAAATGACTGTATCATTGAAATGGTAAAAAGTATTTTTTATTTTGTCAGAAAAATTGTTGTGATAAAAATAATATTTTGGTAAAATGAATTTTTCAGTAATGCTTTCAAAGAAAATTATTTTCTAAATATTTATTTCAATAAAGTCAGAAAATTCCTTTACATTTTATGCAACATAACATAAATATGTCAAAAATTGCAGGTTTTTCTGGGAATTTATACAGCATGTTGATGTTATTATAACAAAATTCTGATCTCAGTAGGTGTTTCAACTATATGTTTTGAATACAGCTGTAAATGCCCATGTTCAAAGGTCCTTGTATAATGACTATATGGTCTAAAGGAGGCCCAATGAAAGTGACATTTGTGTCAACGGTGGAGAACAGTGAACAAACCCATATGGAGAAAAAACTCTGTGAGGTAACTTTACAGGCAAGTCAAATTATACCATACCATAAAAATCTCAGATTTCTGGATAATTTTTTCTCTCTGACATATGGGAAAGCCAACATTCAGAAATTTCACTTGGAGTTTCATGTATCCTGTTATTCTTCTTTTCTTCTATTACATGTCTAATGGCCAAGTTATTTTTCTCAATTCTTTTCAAGCAGTCTTGGATCATTATGACACTAGACAAATAGCCAATTAACAGAAATGCCCCTCAGTCTGTTTCATGCTATTCTTATTGTCTGTGTCCTGAACTGATTCAGGCGTTCAGTTATTGCTTTGAATAAATACTTTTAGTGTTCTTATTCTACCAATATTTTGGGTTGGTTGTTTTGTTTTTTGGTTTTTTTTTAATCTAAAAGGTTCTTTGAAGAAGTATGCAAACAATACCTAAGAAAGCAGCTTAACAAGAAAAGATTCCAAGGTCTCTTTTTCTAATTAGGAAATCTTGCACTAATCCAACTATTTGATTTAAGTGCAAACACATAGCTTTCAAAATGAAGCTATGTAAGTCTCACGGACTGATTGTCCCTTGGTAATGCAAATAAGGGTCAGTACACTTTCATAGCAACTACCTAATTATGTTATTGGGAACAAGCTTTGAGTGGCGTTCACACAGGAAGTACATAGTCTTTATTGCTCTCTGCCCCAAAACTACAATTATCTTTTTCAAATGTGTTGTTGTTTTGGGTTTTTTTTCCCAAAAATGTTCTGCTATCCCAGAAAACATAAAATTTTATGGACTATTTTTTAACTGTTCTTTCTCTGTTTTTTCTTTCCCTCCTCTTCTTTCTCTTTACACTGCTATTTTTCACATCAAAAACAGGACTCCTCTGTCAAATGCAGGTGTAATTATTGATACTTCTTGTTTAACTCCTTCCAAATGCATATATTTTCAAGCCATTTCAAGAAACAGAACAATTAACGATCTAATTAAAACCTAATCTTATTGGGGTGTCTCTCTGTTTCGACATACATTAAGGAAACCTTGACTGTTTCCAGTCAGCTCTAGTTTATACTAATAAAAGTCCAGTCTATAGTAGTTATACTACTCCTTAATATATGTGTAACTGTAACAGAGGACAAAATCTACATTATATGACATTCCATCTAGGCTAAGTGGACAGCAAGCAGTGCATTCAGCAATCAGCACTTTCAGAGACTAGTTCCTTAAGACAAGAACTGCTGTCCAGTATTGGGTGCTCAGACCCCATTTTCACTGCATTTAGAAGTCCTCCTTATCATTTTGCTAGAGGAAAAGGAGCAGGAATCCTGTCCTGAGGTTTGTTTGACAGAGCAAATAACTAAATCTGTGAGAGGTAGAAAGACTGTCAGTCAATGAATAAAAGAAGAGCAATCACTGTATTCACCTTCATTTCAACATGTACCTTATTTACAAATACAAATTCAATAGTAGCTATTTTCAGTCTCGCCTGGATCAGGTCTGAAGCATGTTATTTTAGCTCTGGGAGAGTACTTAGCTCCCAAAAGTCAGGTCCTGACAAATGTTCAGAATCTTTACAGATAAAAGTAAATAAGGATTTCTCCTCATTCGGTGTTTCTGCACTCATCACTATATTTCTCCAAAACATGACATTCAGTTTCCCTTATGTCGTGGTTTGAAGCTACCCAGCTGGCAAGAAAGCATCACTCTGCTGCTTACTCACCCCTACCCACCTCCGGTAGGCTGGAAAGGAGAAAATACAACAAAAGGCTCAATAGTCAAGAAAAAAGTCAGGGAGGGGCTCACTCACCTGTTATGGACACAGTCAAAAGGCAGACTCCACTTGGGGAAAACACAATCAATTTAGTTTAAACAAAAAACACCACCAATTTACCAACTGAATCAGAGCTGGACAGTGATAAATACAACTAGATCTTAAATACAACCCATCCCCAGTTCTGCTACCTCCTCCACCTCAGAGGCACAGGTGGGACAGGGAATGGAGGTTGCAGTCAATCCCAGTGGTTTCTGCGGCTTCTTCCTTTTAAGGGAGAAACTCCTCATAGTCCTCCCCTGTGACAATGTGGTGTCCCTCTCACAGGAGACAGTCCTCCACAAATTTCTCATTCTAATGGGTCCCTTCCTTGAGCTTCAGTCCTCCCAGTGATGGACTGTTCCAGAGTGGGTTTCCCCTAGATTCATGGCCTCATTCAGGATCAGTCCCCTGCTCTGCCATGGAGTCCTCCACGGGCCGCAGATAGGATTCTTCTCCACTCTTGATCTCTAAGAGCTGCAAGGGCTCAGACTGCAATCTCACCACAGGCCAAAGGGGAATGGCTGCTACCATGGGCCTCCCTACCTCCTTCCTCACCGACCTCAGTGTCCACACAGTTGTCTCTACCACATCCCGCTCCTGTCCCTTACAAAAGACCTCCCAAAATAAAGGAAGTTGCCCAATGGGTTTTGCCTTTTTAAATATGTTATCTCAGAGAAGTTGAGTGGCTCAGCCTTGGCCAGAGGTGGGGCCAGCTTGGAGATGGGGAGCTTCTCAAAGCTTCTTACAGGATCCATTCCAGTAGCCCCCGCCCCCAAGCCCCCCCTCAAAACCCAACACACCTTATCTAAGCAACCTTTGAAAGGCATTGAGGCAAGAATCACTTGTCTTCCTACCTTCTATATGCTATAGTATGCATAAGCAAAACAATAGATCAAAAGACATTTGATTTCATTTTGGTTGTGCATATTGTATCAATATAATCCTCACCAAATATGCAAAACTGAATACACTGATTAATCACAAAGTCAAAATGGGTGTGCTTTATTTGGATTTGTTTACTCAGAAGTTTATGACACGATTGAAAATGAATGGAGTATATGTTACATTATTTACTAAAGCCATTGCATTTTAATGATGCTACATGTATATTCATACTGTGTTTATGTTCATATTTTGTATCTATCATCAAACTGTCTGGGCACTTACCAACTGTAGTAAGCAAAAGAAGTTCTCCATCTCCTTTGAGGTTTGGTATCATCGTATTTTGCTTTCCATATTGCTTAGTTATTTCCAGTTATTTCCAGTACCTCTGTGGTACTTCTGCATTCTGGGAAGATTTATTTGCTCAAGAGAAAAAATAAGTGCCCTTTGCCTCTTTATGTCTCTGGTCATGAACAGAAGACAGGGACTTGATCTCTAATGATTTTGCCTTTCATTGCCACTTCTGCTATATAATATAATGAACATTTTTTTATTATTATTTTGTTAGAAACCTAGAAACTGGGTTTCTAGGTAGAAAAATAAAAATCTTGACAAGATTAATTCAGTAGGAAGAGATGTGCTTTCTTCTAAACTTCAAGAATGAATTCTTATTTATAAACACTGAATTTAACAGAAAACAAAAACTACTGTGTTTATCAGATAAAGGTTTATTTAGATTAACTTCAAACATGCTACACTGTGCTTTTAATCAATTTAATTGAAATAGAGTCTTGCAATTATCCAGCTTATCATGTATTTCTTATTTTTCTTTAGTTTCCTATGGAAGTTAATGTCTTGAATCTAAACAAAATTAAGGCTAATTCCATAATTATCATTTCCTTTCCACTACTCAGTAACCTGTATCAGAGTTTTAGTGAAGGATGAAAGTATAATTCTAGTGAATCAACAACTAGTTGAAAAAAATCTACATTCTTTACACTAAACCACACTTGCTCTAAGCTTTGGGAAAGTTATGGCTTTAAGGGTACCTTCAGCATTTCTCTAAAGATATCCAAATCTTCAAGAACAGGGAGCACTGAGTTGAATTTTATTAAACAAAATAGAAATTGCATGATATTATGGTTCTTTGTCCACAAACTGTGTTTCACTATTGACATTTCTGTGGAATTACAGACCCCATGCTGGCTTGCCTCTTACTCTTATTAAACTCTAAGGGTGGTTTTGGCACTATTTTCAGTGTACATGAATGTATGTTTAGGAGTCCTTACAACAGAAGCAGAGTGGAGCTTGGTACAAATAGTCAATGCCCAAAGAAATGGGACAGATCATGAGGAAAGCAATTCTGGAGCTTCTTGGCTGTAGGAAATCACATTTGTGCACATGCACACACATATTGTTCAACAAGTAGAATAACGAAAAGGTTTTGGCACTAGAATACAGGAAAGACTAAATTATTTCAGCTACAATAAAGAGAAAGCTGAAGTTTTGTCAAATTTTGGAAATGAACTATTTTAATAACTGAATCAGACAGTTAAGATCTTGCCCCTCACATTTCTAATTTTGGTGTTGAACTGGAGCTCAAAGTGTTGAACTTAGACAATTAAAAAAAAAAAAGTTGATGCACTTCTGGCCAGTACCACACACAGTAGCTAATAGTCAATCAAGGAACTATACAAAATGGCATAAGCCCTCCTGAAATAAGACATAGATTGAGCTCTTCTTTGATGTTTGGAAGACAAAGGCAGAAACTACCATGTAGAGTAGAAAAGACTGGTAGCAGAAGTAGCTTACAAATCCTCCCCTCAAGGAAATGCAAATATTGGAAGCAAAATGCTGGAACTGCAAAGCTTGAGAAACACAAAATGAAGAAATATTGCCATGGGAAGGTCTTCATCAAAAGGCATGTGTAACACAGTTTTAATCAGTACTGAATCATACTATGGAAGTGGAAAAAGCATCTGCCTCCACCATTTAGAATTTCATTACCTGATTCTGGCTGGCTCCAGGGCAAAAAATAGATTATCACTGTGAAATCTGAGGGGGAATCTAGTTTTTTCTGTATTTAAACGTATAAGAAGTCTAGCCCATCCCCATCTTACAAAGATGTCTGAAGAGGATGTGGTAGTCAGTGATACACTGAGCATTCAAAACATGCAAATTTTTGATGCATTCAAGTTTAAGTTGCTCTCGTCTAACTATAGGCATTTAATTGAGATGCTTGGCTTCCACGGGGTCTCTCTAGAGTCAGTGGAAAGAAGAAAGCACTTCCTCCAGGTAATTCAGGCCATCACACTCATGATGTGGAAGTGCACTGATTAGAGGGATAGCCTAGGGTGATGAGGGCCCTTTGTGAAGTACTTCACTTAATATATGAAGTTAGATTGACTGCATCTGAGACTTAAGTTTTAAACAGAATTTATATTAAAGCCTGAAGCAGCTTGGTCTCTTTTTAATTCACTGAGCAACTTGTATAATATACACTGTGCATTTAAGAAATGCACAACATTTATGCAATCCTTTAGACTAGCATTAGAATATTCTGATGATTCATAGATAAAAAAAATAATTTATTTTCATGGCTTTACTCTCCCTGCACTCTCAATGCATAATGCTCAAGGGGTTCATGGCAATATGCCATGAATTCTTACCTTTCTGGAGCAAAGTCTCCCTGGTTTGCATAACAAATTCTGTCCTTTGTCTAGTTCAAATTCTGTCTGTGTCTAGTTACTCATTCTTTCAGTCCTAGGCATTTACAGCACCAGAAGGCAGAAATAATTCAACTTTTCTTTCAAGAAAACCTCTGGGTTTTGCACTGTTGTTTAGCCTCTTTATTGACTTCACTTGCAGTCTCTCACAGATAGATATGCTAACAATTCTGTAAAAGCACAAAACGTAAGACAGAGGCAATGTTGAAAACTTTTTCAGAAGAATAACTCATATATGTTTTTGATGTATTGATAGCTGCTTCAGCTACTTTTGGTCAAGTACTGAGACACATACTAGCCTACTTTTAGATGCAAATAAGGAGTAAAAGTTGGATTTTTTATCCAGGTGCTGCCAAGAGGAAAAATTCTTGTGCAAAAAGATTTTTTTTTTTTTTCTTTTTAACACCAGGCACAAGTTTTAGAGTCAGGAAAGTGGCGTAAAGTGAGGAGTTTGAGACGACAGCATGGACTTCCACTGGTGTACCCATCCTAGGTAACTAGGTGCTGCAGAAAGGCCAGTTCTGCCAGGCAATAAGTGCAGGTAATTGGAAGTCAGAAATTTTAATTTCAGTACATGAATACTTTGTCCTACAGCCACAGGAAAATTATTTTTTTTGCTTCCATTTCCATAGGACAATGTCATAATTATGTTCTGAATCAGAAGGTAGCATTTCCTAATGATCTGTACCCTCTTAAGTCTTTCTGTATAAACACATTTGTTACTTTTGTATGCTCTTTTCAGAACACTGGTAAGAATGAATGGCAAAAAAATCCCCACAGGTATTTGGATTGCACAGAGGAAGAAGGTCTCAAAATTGTATCTTGATTTCAGCCTGTAAGAGAATGTCAGGCCACAGATCTCTAGAAAGGTGTATAATATAAACAGAAACAAGATAGTTCTTCCCATCAAAATAATCAGTGTGTGCTCCAAAATTATGGTTTTCCAGACATCAGATGTCATTATAGGAGCTAAAGAAAGCCATAGATACCCACCTATCATTGTGCTTCTATTTGTATCTCAGTGTATTTCTTGTTGAAACTGCAGTGTTATTCTCACTTAGGTTCAGTCTTGATTCAAATACTTTTGAAACCAAATGAATACTTTTTTAGCATTATATTCAGGATCTCAAAGAGAAAAATTTAAACGTAGAAGGCGAGATGCCAAAAGAATCCAGAAAGTAATTTATATCTATGCTTGTGCACCATGTGTTGCTTTTTGACTTAACTGTCAGTATATTTAGCACTTGTTCACTGGGGTATCTTTGTAACATTGCCCATGGTGACGTCTAAATGTAGAAGGGAAGGGGGTAAATTGTACTAATAAAGCACAACAATTTGTTGTAGTGTTGCTGCAATTCATTGTAGCCAGGCAGGAATTTCAGAAGTGCTTAGCTTCTTGGTCTTCTGAGCCAGAGCAGGAAATCTAAGAGCTGGACCACAGTCCTCAAAGGTTCCTCTTCTCTCCAGTCCAAGGAATGACTACTCCCAATGTAGATACATATGCAGTAGTTTTCGCCAAATTCTCACATTTCCAACTCTGTATGCACTACAGGACAGAGCTCAGCACCATTTATAAATGAACTAAGCATCTGCACAGCCAGCTATGCTGAACTTCTTGTTACCATGACTATACTGCTGCTTAGTGTCCCAGCCAGGTAATTCAAATTTACATCTGCAAATAGAAGCTTCAGTCATTCCAGTACCTGTGGTGTAAACATACTCTGAATTCATGGATGCCAGGTTGCAGTCCACCAACCACCTGGGGTTTACAGATACCCATCAAAGACTATAGATAAAAAAGCACACTGTCTGTCAATCCTGTACTCATCTGATGCATAAATTGCTACCTTCACACACACAGAGGAAGTATATCTATCTGTGCTCCTCCTACTCACATAAAAGTAGCTCTGAAACTCATTGTTTAATCTTGGGCAAGTTGCTTAATCTTACTGTACATCTATTTTCCAGTTTGCTAAATGCTTTGAAATGGAAAGATTATCTATACCAGAAAAAATGCTGTGAAGTAACATATATTAATACTAACAAAACAGATTGAAAATATTAGATAAAAGCATTCACATTTTAATATTTTTTCTGGTTTAAATTATAGTCAAGTATATAATTGAGGTATATAATTTAAGGTATATAAATGAAACAGAAAAACAAAATTTGGACAAAATGTAAATGCATGAAAATATAAACTTGGAATCCAAATAAACAGCTATAAAATTGTCATTTAGAAGAATTGATCACGTCATGAAAAGGCACAGTATGCCTAAAACTGTCTTTAAAAAAGCAGGAACCTCATTTGGCTGCATTTCCACCGTAGCACCTTTTGTGGCTTGGTAGGAAAAAGACATCTTTCCTTAAAAAAAATAAACAAAGAAAGGTAAAAACCAAAGAGCCCTCAAACATGCATTTCAGAGGAAGACAAAAGTGCAGCATCTGTAAAATGTGGAGTCACATCAAAAATTAGGTAAGAAAAACAATGCCTTGCAAAAAGTATTAACAAAGCAATATGCTGTTAAAGCAGGTTTATGATAGAATCTGAATGGTTTATAAAATGTGTTTCAAGGTTTTCAGGTGGTGGATGGTTCTCTAAAGTTCTTAGCCACTTAGTCTGAGCACAAAAGGGTGATTCTAATTTTAGTTTAGGGATGCAGAAAAATGCCAAGCCATGATATTTGAGTATAAACACTAGAAATAAAAAAAAAAAAAAAAAAAAAAAAAAAAAAAAAAAAAAAGAAAAAA
>JAAGNO010018192.1:25214-35281 GCA_033439905.1 Ceryle rudis
AATACAAAATCAAATAATTTGAAAAAAAAAAAAAAAAAAAAAAAAAAAAAAAAAAAAAAAAAAAAAAGAAAGAAAAAAGAAAATACTTAATTTGTTTTGAAAAAGAAGGTTTGAATAATAAGTGATAACTGTGGTTCACAGCATTTAAAAAAATATTAACAATATTATTTTCTCCATTGCTTCTAAAATTACTTATTAAAATCTTACAGGCTTCTTCAAGATTGTTACTTATACAGACATACAAAGATACCTATGTACAAGTAAGCAAAAGAGGTCAGCAGTTGCTAATAAGCAATAAACTCTCTCCAGAGATACTCTTTTAAGATTAATGACATAAGCGTATTTTTATCCTTAAATATGCTATCAATCTGCATATGTGCTCCAGATTAGAGGAAATATTTGTAATTTTGTAATTTTTATAAATCCTACTTAAAATTTCTAGGCATTATAAATAGCAAAACAATGCTACAGTTGACTTCCAGTTTGTGATTATTTCTGTATAGAAGACTGAATATAGGAACTGGGTGATTCAAGTCAAATATTTTAAGTGGAATCATATGCATAGAGTTCATCTAGCAATTATTAGAAATCTCTTGTCATCCAGCAAATGAATAGATCCTCTTCCCTCCCTGCCAGGAAACCGCATTATAATTTATGAATACCAATTATAAACACCTATAGATCAATGCAGAAATAACAGAGTTGCCAATCATTTCCCTGCAATATTCACTGAAACATTTAAAATACTGAGTATTTTGAAAAATAAAGAAAGGCTATTTTCCATAAATGCCACAAATGAAAAATAATAGCTGTTTGTCCATATTAGTACTGTGAAAAATTACCTTTTACATGAGTACCTCTAGATTTACAAATGTAATTTTGAAGCTGTAGGTGGTTTCATGCAATGCAAAATTGAAGATCTCATATCTTCAAACCCCCACAGGTAAGCATGTCAACTTTAAGTCAGCTGGTACAAATGACCCACTGCTGGGCGGTATGTTTGCTCAGCTAAAATGTATACTAAATTTATGGTCAATTAAATCAATAGTCATGCAATTAATAAAAAGATCAGCTTTCAAAAGGGTTGAACATTAACAAATTTTTCAGTGAATATTAAGACAACTGAGTATGAATGTCTCAGCTTCTGTATTATGTGTGGCCTCTATTTCAGGCTTCTACAGTGAGAACTGGGTGTAAGATCTATATACTCACAAAAAAAAAGGTGATTCTCATGATTGAAACTGAGTATTCAGAGGTCCTTAATTTGTCAAGAGATCTGTATTTACCATATCACAGAGGGTGAGAAAGACTGTGAAGATATGAAAAAGCTCTCACTTATCATGACAAATGGTTTGGATCAGATCACTGATTGCTAATCAAAACAAGGGAAGATTTAATGCAGGGATGAGAACAAAACTAAAATTAATTAGAAGAAAAACACTTTTGGGTAATAATTTAGCAGTCTCCCTATTAGATTCTATGTAAATTGGCAAACTAACTAACAAGCAAAGAATTTGGATTTGTATCCAATCACCTCTTCAAACTTTGCCGAGCGAAATGATAGGAAGTGAACTTTAATAATTACTTCTATAAAGCATTAATAGGGGTCTTTTTTGTTCTTTAATAAACTTTATAGCAACAAAGCTACAGTAATGTACTATAGTAATATAATCTATGATAGTCCTCAGATATCCATACCTGCTATTTTTTTTTGTGTGCTAGTGTTGAACATAAGTTCCCTCATCCTTTAAAATTACAGCCTGACTGATAGATTCTTGAAATTGAAACATTTAGATCTCATTTTGTTGATCCTAGGATTGTGGCAATCATACATATTCCCTGGAACACAGTACCTGTATTTTCAAAATATAACACAGACTATCCTTATGCTGGCAGAAACAGATAAAAATTGTACACAAAAGCACAGCAGTGAAAAATCCACAGGGTAATCTGAGAAGATGATTTGGCATGTTTTCTCTTCAATGGCTGTTGTTACTGCTTTTTGTAATGTAGGAGTATAGAGGGAAAGATGCAGAAAACTTATACAATTACAGGATCTAGAAGAGATACTGTGATCACTAGTTTGCCATTACTATTGAATTTCAATTATCTGAAATATAAACCTAGCTGCAATCAAGTTAAATAAACACTGTCTTCTTATCTTTTGCCATTTTTCATTCAAGTACAAAAACATGAAAATGGGCTAGATTCTTCCACCACACTGGTCAGCTCAAGGTCTTGCCAAAATCAAAATTAAATGTGGTTCCCTTCTCGGTAGGAGACTGATTGACTTGGTGTGTCATTTTTTTTTTTTATAACACATCTACATTGTGAAACATACTAATCCAAGTTCAAGATTCTTTATCACCTTCTCAGCTTTCTATCTGACAGGAAGATATATAGAGGCAAGCACTGGGCAGCTAAGGTAAAATATGAACATATTGATTTTTCAGTTTGTAGCAGATTAAGTAACCTGTAAAAACCAAAAGTCATCAGGAAGATAAAAGGCCTGAGTCAAGTGCCCTCATGTCTTCAGTCTGAGTTGTTGTTATTTTTGCATGATTAAGAGGAAAATATTTTATTGCTCAGGAAACCAGTATATTTATTCTTTTCTTTAAAAGCTAGAATGCTAGTATTTGATAAGCACATTTTCCTGGACTGTACCTGACACCTCCAAAAAGATCCACTGAATTAGAACTAAAGTTACCTGTTTCTATATAAGAAAAGGCAACTACATGCTACCTTTTCCTTTGTGTGGAAATGGTACCCACGGGTTCAACACATAATTCATTATTAAAAATATGGTTCTTGAGAAAACTCATTAGGTCTAATGTTTCTAATATTCCTTAGGTATGCTCAGTCCTCTCTTACTCCTTCCAAAACAGGGGGAAAATTGAATTCTCAGTAATCACATGGACCAAGATGGTTTGCCATTCTTCTTGCACTTTCATACCAAAATGTTTTCTGTTCGCTTGCAATAGCAGGGGAATAGGGCCAGTTGATTCAGAAAATCATCACCAGGATAATGTTCTTGTGGCACATGGCTTTTCATTTTAAAGGTCAATCTTGGGCAGAGATGATTTACAAGTATCCAGAAGATGATTACCATCAGAATGAAGGAAATAAAACTAATAAACTTTTCCTCCAGTTTTATGATGAACTTGTAAAATTAGTCCTTGATGAATCCTCCAAACTGTCATATCACCACTCAATAACAGAGAAGGCACTTGAAATTTTCGATCTGTGTCATAACTGGTGTTCTTTGGATGCCTTCACCTTTTTCTTTTATAGTGATGGCATTTAAAATAATTTGTGAGGAAAACAAAGGGTATTTCTTATATGAAAACTTGCATTGTTTTCAAGATTTTCTTGAAACCCTGTTGTAATTTTCAAATCTCAGAAGGATTAACACATTTTAAAGTTCCATGAAATCAGCAGAACAGTTTTTCAAAGGTATATTTTGTATTATATGACCGTAGAAGTTAAATTCAGAGGGAGGAATGTGGAGGGTGAAGACAGCAGACTACAATCACACTCAGTTTGAGATGAAAGTGAAGCAGCTGAGGATTGTACTAGCTGCAAAATCAAAGAAAAAATGAAGCTTGAGTTGGGCTGTTGGTCAAGAATCCTGTGCCATACAGAAGGATCTGAGATCAGGAGAAGGTAAAGTTAATTAATTGAGTGGGAAAGGACACAGAAGTGAGGATCCAGACACAGAGCCAGGCTTAGAAACGTATTTAAGGAATTGATGCACAACCTAGAATCTTGAAAAGAATAATCAGTAAAATTAATAAGTAAAATAATCTCATGTAATAAAAACCTAGACTTACCAGGGGCAAATGTCCATACTTGTCCAGATCACATTACCAAGTTTCTCAAAGAGACTGTTGTCATTGTTACTGGGCTGGCAGCTCAAGTGAACTGCCACTTCCAAGGATAGAGACATCAGACTGTCAAGCTGCAAACCTCTCTGAAACAGCACTCTGGTAAAAACGCCACCAGACCAAACATGCAACAAAATGTTCAGCTCCAGATCTTGTTTAAAATACCAATTCATTTGCAATACTCAGCCTATATTACTTCTTTACTGCTTTCCTCTCCCTCCAGCTCTTCTCATCACAGAGTCTTCCTCTTCTCTGTGAAGATTTCTTAAGCTTCCTTCTTCCTGCAAGCCTGCTCATTTTGGAGATACCAAATTATCTGCATACTAAAAGTAGGGCACTAATTGGACCAATTTACCAGGAATGTATGAAGACCCTTAAAGGGGTAGGATGAAATTGCTTAGTGTGATGTTTCTACACATCTTTGGATGGCTTCTATTTCCTGTCCAAGGCAGTATTTTGGATGGACTGTAATACATTACAGAATAAAGAAGAGTTAGAGGAGGGCACTTTACACATTCAGACAATCTGTTTGAAATGTTTTGGAATCCCATGCTATATTTTACTTTGTAATTGCCTAGTATCTTGTAGCTTGCCTCTTTTTATTGTTGTCTGGCTGCATTGGGTTTCTGTGTGTGAACTGTGTGTGAACTCTACTATGAACTGAAAAAAAGAACCCTCCAGGCAGTCACACATATTTAAAAACAAACAAACAAAACATGCATTAAGCAAAACATAAAAAATGCTGTAGCAATCCAGTAGTGTCTAGGGATTTGGAGAATCTAGGCAATCGGTCTTGAATGTGAGAATTATAGCTGCTAATTTTTCAGAAAAAAAGTATTTTTTCAGAAATAGCGAAACATGCAGAGGTACAGAACTCAGGTGGAGTTTAAGAAAAAGACACGGTGTAACTCATGTGGTAGGAAATATGTCAGATGTTCTTAGGTCAACATGCAAGTGATGTAAATCCTCTAGCCAGGAAATTTTCTGACATGAAATGGTTGAATATAGGGATTCCATCTGGGCCCTACAAAAGAGATAAGACAATTCAAGCCATACTGAAAGAAAAGTCAAGAGTATCTCCATGCAGAATGCATAAAGATATTTTGTATATGAAAATGAGGGACACCTTATTTTTGAGACTTAATCTGGAAGAGCACAGTTTATAAACAAAGCCTGAAACATTCTCTTTTTCCCCCACTTAACATCAATTCTGCAATTAAGAAACACATGTAAAGTATACTTCCCCAATCCTGTTGCACAAAAATCAGTTAATGAGAAAATCAGAAAACCACTTGGGTTTAATGGTAGGGGATTTTAGCTGATGTTGGTTTTGCTTCTGCTTTCATCAGGTGCACAGAATAAGGTGAAAAGATTAAGCTGTTGTCTGCATTCTGTTTTCCTCAGTATGGACTTAATTAATGCTTTACGAGCCAAGCTTGGATATCTATTTTTTTTTTATTTCAAAGATAATAGAATACATTAAAATATTTTTCATTTAAATTTTTCACCTCATAACAACAACAAAATGTTCATCTATTTAACTAGCTTTTATACATCTGTGATTTCTTGTGGAAGCTTTTCATCCCTTTCAACATTTGGAAAAACAGTGCCTGAGAGAAAGAGCTGGTCAAAAAGCTCCAAATAGATCAAATATTCACCCTCTTACCCAAAATTTTAATGTTCTTCCTAGAAAATATTGCCAAGTCAGTGTTTCCCCATCACTTATATTATAAATTATATAATCTATAAACTACAATTAGAACATAATATTAAATCTCAGTCTTTTAAAAATGAAACAGTATTTTAGAGAAACATTTTCTTTGTACTGCAGAGATTTTAATTGAGAATATGTGCAGTTGCATTAAATTCTGGTTTTACGGAGGCACATGAATTTGAAGTGCATTTCTGCTTTGGTGTTCTTGATACTAAGAGCTTAATCATTTGAAAGGATTCTTAGACATGTATTTCTTACTTGAAATGAAACATATCTGCAGCAGATCCTTTATAATATTGAGCAGAAATATCAGCAGAACTTGTTTGTTTGATTGTTTTCCCTTATGCTGTTAATTAGACAGTGGATATATCTCCCCAGAAGTTTAATCTGATTAACTGGCTACTGATGGACATTATAAAAGGATAGGAGAAGACAGATACACTGATTAGGAAGTTAGACATCGCTTGGTGACATTGACACAAACCTTATGTATTGCCTAACCGAACCTGAAGCATTCATCAGTACTATCTCATTGATATATCAGTTGGATGTTTTCATGTTCAGATACACCATGCTACAGGCAGTCCATGATATTTTGAGCACTTAGCTATAGCTAAAAGAAAACTCTCACATCCTGTACAGAATGACACCAAAGTTGTCACTCTCTAGGTTAACAATGACAGTGGGTATTTAGCTACAAGAATTTTTTCTGGCTTACCATCTGTCATCATGTTCTCTGTTTTCACTGTCACATAAAAGCTGATTAGTCCACATCAGTGAGTGGTGCTTTGAAGAACAAATTAAAATACACCAAAAGTTATATAGTTCTTTAATTGCCTCCCTGGAATGTATCCAAATGAAAAAAAATGTTTGCTTGGATAAAGTGATATAAGAATCCTCCAGGGAGCAACCAGCATGACCCCTGTGCTATTTGGATAAGGTTACAGAGCCTGGTACTACTGGGACAAAATAATGTTGCTTAGCACTAAACTGTATGTCAACATACTGCACCTCAAATACCGTGTATAGTTTTGGGCCCCTCACTACAAGAAAGTCGTTGAGGTGCTCAAGAGTATCCAAAGCAGAACAATTAAACAGGTGAAGGGTCTAGAGAAGAAGTCTTGTGAGAAGTGGCTGAGGGACCTGGGGTTGTTTAACCTGAAGAAAAGGAGGCTTAGAGGAAACTTCTCACACTCTACAACTATATGAAAGGAGGTTGTAGTGAGGTGGGATTGGTCTCTTCTCCCAAGTAACAAGTGATAGGACAAGAGAAAAAAGCCTCAAGTCACACCAGGGGAGGTTTAGATTGTATATCAGGAAAAATTTATTTACTGAAAGGGTTGTCAAGCATTGGAACAGGCTGCCCAGCGAAGTGGTGGAGTCACCATCCCTAGAGATATTCAAAGGATATGTAGATGTGACACTGAATGACATGGTTTAGTGGTGACCTGGCAGTGATAGGGGGTTGGTCTTGATGATCTTAAAGGTCTTTTTATAGAAACATAGAATCATTTTGGTTGGAAGAGACTAATAAATACTGCAAATGAGTTTGATAATGCCCAGAAATTAATCAAGAATAGATTTAATTTTAAGAAAGAAGACAGAAATTTTACAAGGAACATATCTGGACCAAAAAAATGATCTATTATCATGGTTTAGACCCAGCTGGGAGCTGAGCACCATATGGCTGATTGCTCACTGCCCCCTCACCCCTTGAATGGGAAGGAGAAGAGGAAGAAAAAGACAAAACCCCACGTGTTGAGATAAGGAGAATTTAATACAATGCAAAAAGTAGCAACAATAGTAATAGTAATGAAACAATACACAAAATGAGAGATACAGAACAAAACTGAGAAATGGTGCTGTCCAAGCCAGTCCAAACAACCTGTCAGAAACTTCATTTTGCCCACTCTTACCCTCCCCCTCTTATATAGCAGGCATGATGTCAGTATTGTATTGAGTAACCCACTGGCTGGTTCAATTGCGGCCCCCTCCCAACTTCTGGTGAAAATTGACTGTATCCTAGATGAACTCAGGACATATTTCTATATATAAATATATATGTGTATGTGTAACTCTTCCCCTGCCACAAGATATTAGATATTTGTCATGCCAACACATCCAGAATATCATTGTATATTTATATGAATGTTGTCACCTCTGAACTGGTTCTATGATGTTCTTGCAATCTAGTAATAGAAGAAATATTTCCATTCCACATAACCATCAAGAGAAAATTAGCACTTAGCTGCTGTTTACAGTTAGTGCAGAAAGCAATACCACACCTGGTCTGCAACTGCAGCACAATGATCAGGCATACGTTCCATGCAAATATTTAGCATTTTACACTGTCTGTCTACAAAATACTTGATTTAAAGTTAAGGTGGCTATTCTTAATCTAATTAGAATATAAATTTTTACTATATTCCAGGTCTTCTCTTTGAATAATGTTTTGACAAGAAACTATAGTTACAAGCACCACTTGGGTAAAACACTGTATCCACGCAATTTAGGTGTCAGGTGCTCCTACTTTTTTAAAGTAGCTTCAAGAGTATGGAATTTGCTTGGCTTTAATGTGCATATCAATTATTTATTCTTTTCCTCATTTCCTTCATCATTCCTTCCTTTCTATATGTGCAAGGTTTTAAATATTCATCTAAGAACTGTGATATTAGCTGATTTCATTCCATTCAGCCTTTGGATTTGAGTCTCAATGGGAAGCTATATTCAATATGCAAATGTTGTAAAGGCTTCCAGAATGTATCAGAAAAAGATTTTTGAATATGCTGCAGGGGTCATGATATGGATGAGCACATGTGAAGAGTTAAATAAACAAAAGCCTTATGAAGAGAAGGCTCAGGAGAGACCTAATAGCCACCTTCCGGTACCTGAAGGGAGCTTATAAAAGACTGGAGAGGGCCTGTTTACAAAGGCCTGTAGTGAAAGGATGAGGGACAATGCTTTTAAATTAGAAAAGAGTGGATTTAGATTAAATGCAAGGAAGAAGTTCTTTACTATGAGGGTGGTAGAACACTGGAACAAATTGCCCAGAAAGGTGGTTGACACCCCATCCCTGGAGACATTCAAGGTGAGGCTTGATGAGGCTCTGAGCAACCTGCTTTAGTTAAAGATGTCCCTGCTTTCAGCAGGGGGCTTGGACTAGATGATCTTTAGATGTCACTTCCAACCCAGACATTTCTATGATTCTATGAAAAGTATTATGGTAATTGTTATTATGCCAAAACCTTCTACTGGTTGACCCCTCCTGGCTCCTTCTTGTTTTTATGACACAGTGTGGACTCAACATTCCATTGGTTCATATCCACATCCTGAAATTAATTTCTATGTTAATAAAATAGTGTAATTAAAAGTTTAAAAATACAATTAACTCTTCACTAAAAATAAGAAATATGATTGTCCTATTTGGTCTGTTACAGATTACTGCTAGCCCAATTCAGATTAGATTAGCCCTCATTACTAGCTGGGATGTAAAAGACGCTCATTTAGCACCATATGTTCAAGAGGTCTTAAGATTAAATTCTTCTGCTTCCTCTTGGCCGGCAGCTCATTAAAACAGACCTCGTTTGCATGCATCATCAAGTGTTCTTGCCAGAAATGGTGCAGTAGCATTCTGTGGTTTGTCTGCCAGCAACTCAAAATAAATGATTTCATTTTTCTTGGTGAAGAGAAGGCCTCCGTCTGCACAGCAGTCACAGCAGTTCTGCCTGCACTTCATTTTAGGAGCTCCTTGTATACTGCCTGAGTACTGTCTTATGCAGGGATGCAGCTCAAGGACTCAGACATCTATTATCAAACTGACTTCCTAACTCTCCTATCAGCACAACATTTTGGTAGTATGTAAGTTTAAAGATTCACTGTAATTAATGAAACAAATTATTGTTAGCCTGGAAACCACCACTTATATTTGCAGGGATAAGATGACTATAGGCCTTATGTTCCACCTTTTACACTCTGTGCATCCTTTTCTTAAGAAGTTGAGAGACCACCTGAATTATCCAAATAACAACAGAGATAGGAAGAGAATGATGGTATCTGTCAGTTTGTCGATAGGTCACAGGTATGTCAACTTTTCAGTCAGTTCTAAAGACTACAGTAAATTTGAAGGAGATACACCCTGTGATATCTCCTCTTTTTAGAAAGTGTGTGTAGAAATAAATGCAAGAAGAAGTAGAGAGTTTTCAATTGGTTAATAATGTTGGGTATCAAAGTTCAGACTCAAAACTGTATGTAATAATAAGGCCAGAAGTTCACATATTCTTATTCATAAATTACCCTGCAAAAACTGTTTCTTCCCTTGCACAGTTAGTGCTTGGCTGAAAACATCAGACAGAATCTTTTCCCCAAAAAAATGTATTTTCATTAAAGTCAAAATAATTTAATATTTCTGTTTAAATTATATTTTTGTATCTGAAAAGACTTAAAATATTTATATTTTTTCCTTTTAATAA
>JAAGNO010018193.1:0-61058 GCA_033439905.1 Ceryle rudis
CACTGCCTGGGAAAACAGGCTGCTGACTTCAGAAAGTGCAGTGAGTTAGAAGAACTGAGCTGAAAAGTAAAATCACTCAACAGAAATGTTCTCTTCTCACTCAAACTAAGACACCTGTAAGCCCTTTTCTACATTTTCTTCTTTGATCTGGAATAGAAACTCTGAGGAGCGATTCACACTTTCTCAGCCCTTCAGTCATTCCACTCCACAATGCAGACAATTTCTCTAATTTGTTTTCTGTGTTTCTCAAGGTTTGCTATTAAATCCCCACCTCATCTTTAATCCATTTTGAAAATTAATAAATTATATCCACTTCTGAACACTCAACCCAAGATACCATTTTGAAATCAGCCCTTCTACAAGACATTTGCTGCTAACAGACATCTCTAAAATAATACATTGTACCATCAATGAAAAGACTCAGTCATGATCTCTTTCTCCAAAGCCTACAAACTTTGCTCTAGTGTTTTCACAACTGCACATCCCAAAGCCTTAGCTAAATAGCTTTCAACAAATCTCGTTGCAAGTTTTGAGAAATTCATAGTGGCTTTGCCCCTAAAACTGCTAAATTTCAGCTCAAAGGAACTGCAACCTTTGAGATAACATTTTATTTGGTTTGCAGAAATTACCTCAATTATCTTCTCACCAGCCTATGTGTTCCCACACGTCTCCTCAGAGCATCAAGTCTCCCAGGTTATTCTATCAGTTTTTCCACCTTACATCTCACCAACTGAATTTTTACTGAAATAACTTTGAAACAGACAACTAGCTAATCCAATCTTTAACAACCTGGAAATTGCACAGCTCAGTAAAAGCTTCTTATTTTCAGAAACTCACCTGTAGAATTCTCTGCAGGATTGAAGGAAGAGCAATAAATGCAGCCATGTTGTTCAGCACTTGCATTGTCAAACTCTTCAATGCTGAAATGTCAAACATAAAAGCCATCAGCAGTTCATTAGAATTCAAGGAAGAGAGATTATTTTTACAGATTAAGAGAGTTATTTCATTTCATGTTTCCTAGTTTGAAAATGGCTTTTATATTTTTTCTTCTGCACATTTTGCATTAAAGCACACACAGCTTTTTGTATCAGAAAGTATATTTAAAGGTTCTTGATATCACGAGGCCTTTCCATTCCTTCCCTTCCCACGCCCTACCCACAGTAAACATTCACATTTTGAGACTTACTTTGAAGCACTGTCATTCACTTTTCCTACTGGTACCAAAAACCAGTTTGGATGCCTTGTCCAGGTTATAGTCCCGGAGACTCTAAAACTTCCTAGTATTAACCTTTGCAGTAAACTTGCTCCTAGATCCCCAATTCCGCAAAGTAAGAGCCAATATTCAGCTATTCACAGACCCAGCAATTCAGCTTCTTTGTGGGGATAATTAGCTAGTTAAAACAGTTTGGGAAGTATGCATATTAGGAACAAACAGAAAATAGTTATACATAATTGAGGTGTATTACCCTCTCCTCATTTCCGGTATCACTTCAGATGATTACTTTTCTGCAGGCTTTAGCTCCCAGAGATGGATGATCTAGGGGACATTCTGAATTTAAAGGAAATGATGATTTGAGGGAAGAGGTGATTTATATTTTTGGGTTACTGATATCTGCAGGACTATCCCCAGCAGTCCAGATATAGCTAATGGCCACTGGAAGGGAAGAAACAGACGCAGGATGGACAGCATCACCATCACACTTAGTTGCAGTATGCTGTGATCCTTAACAATGCCCAACTACAACTACTGCAGTGTACAGGGCTGGGATGAACCAAAAAAACATTATTCTGTTCCAAGACCACAGTATGTAAAAGCCGCTTTTTAACTAGTCTTAAGGCTCTCATGAAGGGAGGCTATTGACACTCACAACAGATTGAGGGCACTGGAACGGGAGCAGAGGATTTAGCCGGTGTATTCAAGTTCTACTGATTTTATACACAATGGACAAGTGCAGGGATAAGCATACAAAACGGCCAGGCAAGGAAGAGGACACTGTATTATGACAGAAGTTCCCAAAGTGCTGACTGCAACCTACTTACAACCCAGAAAGACTTTGTACAAACTGCTTTTTTAGAGACCATTCTCACTGGAACCAACTTATTAGCAGAGGCCATGGTAGGTTCCCTCTTCCACTCAGGACTGAAAAAAAAAAACCCAAACAAAAAAACCCCACCAACCTGACAGCTACAGCCTACCAAACACCCAACCTGAGCTCAGTCCTACTGCCACTGCAGTTCAAATCTACTGCAGAAGCAGAAAATTTAGGAATTGAGTAACAAGACTACTTCTATTCATTCAGTAGGGGAGAGACGGCACACAGATTCTGGTTAATATTCAGGGTCACAAAAGTCAAAATACTTACATTTAGAGTATCGACACTGTGAAGAACCAGATAATTTCTGTGGGGACATCATAGCCTCCAGCAGAGGAAACCAGAGGGCCTGAAATAATTGAATGCAAGTTAAAAAAGCAGTAAGAACATGACAGTACTAAAAGTGAGCTGTGACCAGTGTCAGAGTCCAGTTCCAAAGACTGACACATTCTGAAGAACAGAACTACACTTTTCATGATTGCAATGGAATGGGACAGAAACATGAGAAAATACCTCAGAACACAGCACTTCAGGATCTGCTTTCCATCAAGACTACTCATATCTTAGACCAAGATATTATTTGACTGGCATCTCAGCACAGAAGATCCTTGGCTGCTGTTGCTCCCCCTTCTCCATCTCACCTGTTTATTTACTGGAATTGTAACAACCATTTACTTGTCCTTCATTCAGTCTCTAACTACTTCTCCATGTGAGATGCACCCTCTCTGCTGTAGAGACTGCTTACATAACAGGTAGCACAGTAAATGGATCCCAACTGGAAAAGGGCATTTAAATTCTCCAGACAGCATACAGAAGTTGTGAAAATTCACATAATATTGTACTGGGGAATCTGGTCCTTTATTTGGTGACCAGAGTTAAATCCTACTTGCCCATCAACACCACCATTCCAGCAGGTGGAACAGGACCCAGAATGAGAGCAAACACTAACTCCAACCTATCCAGTTAAGCAGGTGGGCCATACGCACTCTAGGTGTGCACACAGCTGCTTTGTTTTATTGAAGAGGTGTCTATCTGTTGCACAATAAAATAATTTCAGCGAAGAAACTGAGCAGATCACCTCAATACACTAGACAGTGCTTGGAAGATATTACAGAATTCTTAACTTCCAGGCACACCACCTCTTCCGACACAGGAAGAACATTCTCAGTTTTGAGTTCAGTTACATGAGTTACACAAGTTACACATAATCTTAGGAAAAGATGTCTTTTATGTCACTGACACTGGCAAAATGGAAATGCAATCTCAGTACAAGGTGACAGGCAAACCCAGTTCTCGCTGCCAGAGCTCAAGCAAGATGTATTGTCTCCACCCCTCAAAGATCTGGCTGACATTAAATTCAGGATTTGTGAACTGTTGTGGTGCAAGCCCAGCCAGCAACTAAACTCCATGCAGCTGCTCACTCACTCCTCCCCCTTCCCAGTGGGACAGGGAGGAGAACTGAAAAAGGAAAAAAAAAAAAAAAACCAAAAAAACCCAAAACACCAACAAGCTTATGGGTTGAGATAAGAACAGTTTCATAACTACACTAAAATATAACAACAATAATAATAATGAAAAGGGCTATAACAAAAAGAGAGAGAAATAAAACCTGAGAAAAGGACAAGAGATGCACAATGCAATTGCTCACCACCTACTGACCAATGTCCGAGCAGTGATCTGCCACCCAGCCCAGCCACCTCCCCCCAGTTTATACAGTGAGCATGACTTTTATGGTCTGGAATATCCCTTTGGCTAGTTCAGGTCAGCTGTCCTGGCTGTGCTCCCACCAGCTTCTTGTACACTTGTTCACTGGCAGAGCATGAGAAACCGAAAAAGTCTTTAACTTAGGACAAATGCTACTTAACAACATCTAAAATATCAGTGTGTTATCAACATTGTTTTCACACGAAATCCAAAACACAGAACTGTACCAGCTACTGGGAAGAAAATTACTCTACACCAGCCAAAATCAGGACATGAACATACTCAGAACAGCAATATCTTGCAGCCACAGTGACAGCAGCATCAGCTTTGTGCCACCATAAAATTGGCTCAAAGCTTACTATGCCTTCTTAAGCATCTGATTGACACTCAAGCCAAAATTTCAACTGGAGGTAAAAATGGGGTAAAGGATGTTGTCTCATTTGCTTCTCCACTGCTGATAAGCACTTTATTTTGTGCTTCACCCTTTCAAATGAGATTTCTCTCATGTTCCTCTGCAAGAACACCACAAGGCAAAGTAAAACAATTACTCCTGGAGACACATTAGTGTCCAATAGATGGGGAAAGGAAGAAGCATGTGAGAAGAAAGTTTCAGGAGATGCAGAGGCCTTTGTTGAGATGATACATTTCTTTTTATTACCATACCTCTCGCTGTTGCTGGTCTAAATTATGTGAATTCCTCTGGCAAAGGGCAATTGTTTTCATTAAGGTATCTTCAATGTTTTCTAGCAAGGAAATTTCAGCTGAGCCTAAGTTTTCTGGGGAAAAGCAAATTGTAATTACAAAAACTACTAAATATGTTAACTTTCAATCATTCTGCAAAATAAAAACATGCTGTTCATCTAAAGTCTGTTCACTACAGTGAGCAACTAAATTATAAAGACAGGTGCTGGTTTTTGGCTCTTTTCCTGAACAGCACAATAAATTGGGCATATAAAACATAAACATAATTGAATAAGGAAGATCTTAGCTTTGGTTTAGGATACAATTAATTAAAAAATATGGGCACTGCATTTAATTAGGTGCCTATGAGCCTCTGGGCTAGTGAACAGTGCACCTGTGCATATACTCATTTTCTGTAGGCAGAACATTCTTACTTCTTTGAAAAGTTTACTTCAGAAAATGCTACTTCCAGATGTCTCTCATCACAGTTCATACATAATGTCGACTAAAGCTCAGTAATGAGTCTGAATGGATTCTAACATAGGAAATGTGTCTGGGAAGCCAGTAAGAGTACCAGTCACAATCAAAACAGCTAACAGGGCAGCTGACCTCACACACAAAAAAAATCCATCATAGACTCTTCTAGATCTCTAGCAAGATCAGAGTAATAGTGAAGAAGTACAATCAGAATAACTACCACAGCCATGTGAATATAAATTTTTTAAAAAGTCACTGCAATACCTCGAAATAGAAATAGGATCTCATTATGCCAGGTGTCAGGAATATGCACTTCACATTTTTGTGTGTCTCTCTTTTTACTAGAAATGGAATTTAACTTGATACCACTTACTTTCATCATCTTTCATAAGCATCAGCAACTTGCTCTGCAATTGCTAAAAAAAACCAAAACAACAACTCAGAAAAGCAAACTTGCAGAATCTTGATAGCAGTGTTTTTAAAAGGTATGGTTACAAAGGATCACCCTAAGTTTCTTCCTCAGCATGACTAATATAGCATAAATGTCTTTCTGAGTATGGAAAGGAAACAGGAGTTGAAAGATTTTTGGTTAAGAACAAACAAATTACAGGTTCTATTATCATCTAGATGTTTGAAGACATGTCAGAAAAATATACTGATCTGAGGTGCAGAAAACCCAGCATGTTGTTATTTGACAAAGGGTAAATACTTCCATGGATTTCAGTGAGAAACAAATTGCAAAGCAATGACAATATCAAACCTTAACACAGGCCACCATGCTGATGGCATGTCATGCAACACTGGCATGGCAAAAATGCCACATTCAGGATTTCACTCTACTGTACCTCAAGCATAACCAAAAAGGCACCATGGATATCTCCCTTCTTCTCCAGTAAATATGAAGAAGCTTCATGGAGCTGATGTTTCTGGGTTATCTGAGTTAAAAGATTAAACACAAACAACACCACCTAAATGTCTATCTTAAGAAATCTGACTGTTTTTCTCCACGAGACAATGACAACCAGGTGGTCAGAAAGGTTTGTGTCTGTGTTAACAGGCATGTTACCCAGCCTGAGCAGCACTACCACTTCCCCCTGCTACTGGCTATGCTGTGTTTATTTCTCAACTTGCACTACTGCCCCCACCAGCATTAAAAATTTTTTTTAAAAAAAAGGTTAATATCAAGGGCAGATCATTATTCAAATTTTCATAAAGAGAAGAAATAGCAGCTCTCCAAGTGCTAGTCAAATTTTGGCAGCATTGCTTTCCCAAAACCCCAGGCCCATGATTTCATATACCTTCAACATATTAATCAACATTAACACAGCCAGTCTCTATTCTGCAGTCACTCAAGTAGCTTCAAAGTACTAAGAGCCTTTTTCTTATTAGCCTTGAGACTAAACTCAGATTCGGTATATTAAATATTGCCAACCATGCTGCAGGAAAGCAGTTTAGCAGCTTGAGGGGATAAGCAGTATTAGAAATGGATTGGAAGAGCATCCAAGAACTAATCCACAACCTGGGCTAAAGTAATTTTACAGTACTTTAAAGGAGGTAGGAGCTGATCTGAATGTTTCCCCAAGCCCCCATCCTTATACACGTCTTTCCTACCTGGATGGCTTCTTCCAGTCTGCAGTATTCCAGAACTTTAAGTGTCTCCAAAACCTGGCCTGGGCTGTACTGACAGAGGAGCTCAATGAACTGCTCAGTGATGCAGGGTGGTAAGTGGATCAGGTCTTGGTTAATGCCTTCTCTGGAAGAAAAAATGGTGTAGGAGACTCAAGTCAAATACTAGCCCAGAAGTTTGGCTGGAAAAAGAGTTTCTTACTCAATTATGTGTTGTCTTTTATCCTTCATACAGAAGGAGGAATCTGTTTTCAAGAGAAAAAATTATGCTGTTTCTACTAGGAACTAGTGTTAGAGGTCTGGTCTGTTGTTCTACAACATAGTCTACTGATGCCTTAGCATAAATTACACTATCAAAGACCCCTGTGAAGAAGGATACCAGTACAGACACATCTTCAGCAGCTCTATGGCAAAGAGGTGTAAAGAACTAATTTCTTCAATGAAACGTTATTATCTCCACGTGGTCTTTTTAGATGCCAATTGTCTGTTTGTCTCTGCATCCATTTGAAGAAATATTTTGTTGCTTTTTGCTTATTGTCCCTGAAATTCTTCTTTGTCTTCCTTCATCACATTTTAATGTGTCATATTCTAGAATATGATCCCTTTATATCTACCTAATTGAGATATGAACTTGTGCTTCTTTTACGAAAAATCCCCGTTTTTATTTAGTTCCTTTTCTCAGAGCAAGACTGGTGAACTAGGTTTTGCTCTTGCAGAGGCAATAACCCTGTTATTTTATTTTTACATTCATGGAGCAGACCACCAGATGTAAGGTTTTGAACCAGACCCTGAATATTGTTCAGCCAAAGACTGCATCCTCTCTCAAGGGTTTTGCAATCAGCTGCACAACAGAACCATATTCAGCAGGAACTAAAGACATCTGTCTCATCTCCCAGTATGGGATCTGCTCAATCAACACAGGTAGGTGAAGTCTCCAACCCCTGCTATGCTTCCTGCCCTTGTTATCTCCCTGCCCTCCTCTGACTGGTCACAGTCAACACCGCTGTGACGGTCAGGCACTGAGCAGTGCCAACCTGACACTCTTCTGGATAAGGCTGTGGATAATGCTGCCTGGCCTGAGCATTCAGGAGGCCAAAGTAGGGCTTCCCTTCTGATACTACCTGAAGTCATTTCTGCAGGTGAAGTAACTCATTAAATAAGATGTCCCTGTTAAAAGGATTTCTCTATGCCTTTCCAGCAGCAGCTGCTGGCACTGCAGTGGTTTGTGTAGTGGCCATTTTCTAATTCCTTGGCTAATTATTAAGTAATTAAGTAATGTGGGGTAAACAAAACAAAGAACAGAATTGCATGCTGTGCCCATGACTCCCTCTGGGTCCTGACTGTTTTCTACTGATCTTCTTTTTAAAAAGAGCAACATGAAACAAGAGATTTGAAAGAGGTAGGATAGAAAACTTTATACTTTCCTAGAGACAGATATAGCACCTGCAACCCTTCAAAATGAACAGCAGTTCACCACCACCATAGGTTAAACTACTTCATGTGGCAGTTCTAGAACTGATGCATCATGCAGAGAAACAGCAAGTTTACCCAGTCTAGGAAACAGTGCTCTTAAACCTGTTCTGAAGCTCCTGCTAGGAAAGAAAACACATCAAGGAAATGTATTTAATTACTTTTCTGAACAGAAATTCCTCATCACAAGAAGATGTGTTGATATGTGAACCCTACAGTTGTGGGATGAAGAAGGTCTGATATACATTTTGAGCCTGTATTTCCTGGTAGCTACATGAGCTAACAGAATTATTATCATCAATGAAAGGCTAGGAGAACACTATGTCCCTAGCAAGCCAAAAAAGCTTACTGTGATTACAATGTCAGTCACTTGATTATAAATGATATTTGCTCACAAATGAAAGCCTCACGCAGGTACTGATCAGCGTCCAAAGTATGGACACAGCTATAGAAAAATCTATAGAAAAATTAGTATCCAAACTAATGTGTTCTGACAGCAAATATAGAATGGACTTGCATTTTGAAACAAGAATTAATAAATTCTGGCTTCCAGTATTCACCATCCATTCCTCCACACAACACACACCCTATAAACTCCCCCGATGCCTGTAAGGGAATATTCTATTCTTTTTGCAACTAGACTAAAATAAAGAAGCACTTTCTATCTAAAACAACCTCCGTCTTCCAAAGATTTTTAGTCCAAGAACAAACTTCTAGTCTGGAAATAACTCCGGCACCCAGTACTCATGACTTCATGAGCAAGCTGACCTTTTCCTTAACCATTTCACTCCAGAAATGCAAAGAAGAAAGAATGGAAAGAAAGCTGGATTTTATAATGGTAAAAACTAAGCAACAGTCTTGAGACTTGCAGATGCTGTTCATCTCAATGCCATCATGTTCAGCTTCAACAGAACCATGGCAAACATGTCCCTTGCCATACCCTACATGCACTTTCCTGAAAGGAAGACGTAATCAATGGCTTCTCACAAAACCTGGCAGAAGCAAGGCTTCCAAGTGTTGTGGATAGCTGGCTAGTGAGAAGAGCCATTGTAACAGAACCTAAAAGTTTAAGTATCTGTTAATATATTTACAGACTTGGAACGCTGTGTTGCCACATTAGTTAATATTGCTGGTATAATACACAAACATGCTGCAAACAGACATGCTTCCCTGCATATTTTTTTTTTAGAGGATAAAAGCTTTAAGAGTTTAAAAAGGAAATGGAGCAAAGGCTGCAATTAATGAGCTGAGCAATACACACTACATTCTCCATCTTCTGTGGCTGCTTATAAGATACAAACATACGGACATTTGGTTTTAATTTCCCCAGGCAATTTCTGTTAACCCTGTTTCCTCCCTTCCCCCCTCCATCTCCTTTAAAATAAATCTCTAGCTAAATTAAATGGGCCAAATTAATCCCTAATGCAATTCCACCAACTAGGATAGTTATACTAGCATGATGAGTCTTGTCCCCATATAATCAAGCAATCAATCGTATTTCAGACATTAAAAGCTCATTTACTGCTCTAAGAGTCTTTATTTTAATAAGAATTTTGCTAAAAAAACCCTCCCAACAGACAGATGCTTTCAGAAGAACCTAATCACTCTTTTATGTATAGGTATACTACAAAGTATAGGTAGATCTGCAGGTTAGGTCTTGCATAACAAGATTTCTGCCTCCTTCCCTAACTCTCAGGATACAGTTCAGCTCATTTCAATAGATCCTAGAAGGAGACAGCCTCATAGCACTGAAAACAGAGCACAGGACCTTGAGTGGTATTAAAAAAGCAGCCCCACCAGCAAGCCAGGATCTCTACAGAACACTTCCTACTGACAAGAGAGTTTAATAACAATAGGTTAAACCCTGGTCTTCCAGACCTTCTGCTTTACAGTCATTCAGTGCCGCATGTGAATCCAAAGTATTTAGTACTATTTTGTTCATTTTTTCTGTATAACTGTCCCACTTTATCTTTTGCTGATAGAGTATTGTGGCAACTACAATCCAGTCAGCATTTGGTTTATCCATTACTTGCAGTGCTGAATGTCTTACAGCAGTGCAGAGAACTAGTGGAGTTGGAAACAGAAGGGAAAAAGAACCGTTCATAAACTTCCCTAAGACATGTGCAGCACAATGAGATGAGCCACATGGCCTAAGGCACCTTGCTGAACATAAGGCTTACAGGAAAAAGCAGAGATCTTTGGCGAGATCAGAGACAGAAAGTTGCTTCCTATTGCTGGTTTGAACACATCATGTGTTGCTTTTGATTAGAAGTACAGGAGAAATGGTTGTATTTAGCTCTAATTATGGTATAGTTCAATTAGATATGTTCATTACTCAGATTACAGAAGCCACTCAATGCATAAGATTAAAATCCAGGTTAATTACTAACTTCACTGGGTCTCACTGCAAGTGATATCACAGCATAAAGTCCTACTTAACATCTGGATGGATATCACTTCTGCTTAACTATTCAATCTTTTTCTTAATTACTAATTTATTAACTAAATCATCTCAATTTCTCTCCTATAAAACCCAAACAAGATATTTTCTGGGCAAAATTCTGATTTTATTTTGACTTTTAAGAAAACAATAAATGTGGAAGTTAACACCTTCCATACAAACATGGCTGTAAACCCCAGGAAATAACAAAATGTGTCTTTTTTTTTTTATTTACATCCTAACAAAATCCAAAAAGTGATTAATTCCACATTCTAGCTTCCACAGCGTGTCTTTTATTCCACTTCAACAAGAAGCACTGACACTTGAATTTACATAACACTATCTTCTCCTCCTCCTACTTCTCAGAAAACACAATTAATTTGTAGCTAATTGAAAAAACAAGATCACTCCTTCAATTGCATTAACAATTGCTCAAAGGCACTCAGAGCTGTGCATGTATGTCTTACAATATAAATAAATAAAGTCAAGGTCTTGTAGCATTTGAAACTGATTCAACAAAAAGAGAACACTCAGTGCTGAAATACTGAAAGAACAGGAGCAGATGGAGCAAGCAAGAGTTAAAGAGAAGTTTGCAGTGAAATATAGCAGCAATTCTGAAATAAGACAGAAATTTAAAATGCCAATAGACCAAAATGTTTCTCTATTTTTGTTAAACTTGGGCATCTTGGTCAAGTCATGAAATCGGTGGGTTGAGAACAGTCACAGGGTAACCATTTCACAGCCTTCTCAAAGAAGCTGTTACAACAACGCCCAACCTCCCACCAGCAAAGAGGAGGCATCTTTGCACGTACTGGAACCCACACCATTTCCCACTTAGGAAGCAGGCAAGGGCTCTGCTAAAGGCAGCTCCCCAGAACACTGCTATTTCTGGGCTCTCCTTCTCAACTTTGGGCAGTCTGAAGAGTAAGTCACCTTTTCTAAGCCTTCATCTTGGCTGTAGGTTGTCTGGATACACTGTTTAAAAGGAATTTATTTTAACCCATGTTTTCAAGCTGTAGTTTGTAAATGGCCCAATTTTCTTACATACCTCGGATCAAGGAGACTTCTCAGAAACTGGAAGAGTAAGAACTGGTCCTGTACAACAGGAGAAGACAAAGTTTTACCATTTAAAATTATGTACAATAAACCAGTGATTCCTAAATTATATCCATTGAAGAAAATGCTTTTCAGAGCTGGTGTGTGCTGAAGAAACTGGTTTAGGCATTTGTCTTGTGTAAACACTCAGAAGATATCTTTGCTGACCGCGGCTCTGATCCGTGAGCACAAGCCATACTGAACTCCAAACTAAAAACTGCATTATCAAGTGAGGCAACCAGCAACTCAGAAATTGTACGTTTTTATGGCCAGAACTCTACAAAGAGGCCAAATAATTGAAATGTAGCAATTCCTGCAGCAGAGTAGATATCAAACTATTTTTCTTATGTTTATGATACAACTCACTCTGACTCTTGGAGATCATTTCTAACAAGAATGGCAATCTTACTGTAAAGAAGCACCAACATCAGTGATGTTTGGCACTTTACCTGAAGGTTTGTAATGATGCTCTCGATCTGCTCACTGAAGTGAATGGCTACCAAGTCGGCTGCTTTACATGGGCTCAACAACAGCAACTCCTTTGGAGAGGGACACACAACAAAAACAGTTTTCATTTTATCGGCAATGAAATTAAGCAGTATCACCAATTCCATTCTCATTGTAACTGCAACTTTGCCTAGATGAAAGCTGCAAAATAATAAATACTATCACACAAAAAGTGATTTTGAAAAAAAAACTACCAGAGTTTTAAAAGCAGGCTTCCTGTAACTGTTAACTGTAACTGATACCTGTCCAGATGTGAAAAAAAACCCAAGCAATTGCTTTATTGTAATAAAAGAAAAAAAATATTTTAGCTGCCTGTAGGTTTACCTCCCATCAAGCTTGATCCAAGCGGTTTTGCATTATACAAACTTACACAAAGCAGAACATGATTTTTTTTTTTTCCTAATGCTTCCAAATGCATGCATGCTTCCAAAGAAATGAGAAGAAACTGCTTCAAACCAATACCGGGTACCTAGTGACTGTTTCTGAACCCCCCTGCTAAGCCTACAAAGGAGAAAACATTGCTTTACTAAACAAAGGCAGCTGTTACAGTGGTAAGGGAAGAAAAAATTCATAAACACACATGTGGAAAAAAGTTTAAAAAAAACCCAAATCTGAAAAAGTTACTAGTACTAACTTGGTCTCCAGACACATGTAGCAGCCACCAAATTCAACCAGGCTGGCTGGCCAAGTCTCCCTGACTGATTACAGCTCTTCAACTAGTGTGACCTTCACTGCCTGCACCCAAGCGAAAGATTTTTGGGCTTGGGTTTTCATCTTCTCCCAGGTCTGAACAATTTGCAAACATGGTAGACAACCCTTGAGGAGACGGTTCTGACACAAGGCATGTAGGTCTGAGGACAGAAAGCGACCACCACAAATAGCACTGTGGTTGAAGAGAAGCCTAAGGCTTTACTTTTAAGATGAACAGCAAGGAACAACAGCTATGTAGGATGATGGAGAAAATAAGTGGCATTGATTACAAAAGCCACTTTCTGTCATATAATCACCAGGAAAGACACTGCTAGTTTCAACTGAAGAGGCTGGATGGCTACTTCCATACCTCAGCAGATAAAAGAACAGTTGTTTAAAGATCTGAAATCACAGCACCACCCTAGTAAAATGCTATTTACTATTTTAAGTCTTCTGAATGCCTGAGAGCAGGATTAATACAATGGAAAAGAACAAAGGCCCACAGCAGACAGTAAGATGCTAAGTCACATGAAGTTGTATGTACTGTTCATCAATCCTGGGAAATAGAAGATGCTGAAAGGAAAGAGGGAGTTATTTCCAGTGACAACAATCAAGAAAGGTGACCTACAGAACTGATCATCTGCCTGGCAGCTTTCTGAAGGAAGCTGCAAAAATCATAGATAAAACCAGCTGGCCATTATCTTTGAGGCTGATGGAACAGCGCAAGAAATCCTGGTTTTGAGGACAGTCGTGAACAGGTTGAGAGGAATATTTTCTGTGGTTCGCCAACTTCAAAAAAGTATGCAGCTCTGACAACCTGGGCACTGGGCACTTCTGACGGTTCAATAATCAAGAAGTGGCTCCAGACTGAGGGAAAAAAAACCCAAACGACCTTATATGAAAAGCTGGCAGTCTTAGCCTGTGACAAGCTTATCAAGACAGGTACAACACAATGAGAAACATCAGGAAGGGCAGTCCAGGACACTTCTGATTTGTCCTGAGACACCCAAGCATAGAACAGCAATTGTAAAGGCCTCGGGCTTTTTAGCAAGGAGACCTACCTGTGATTTGATAAAGAGACAAAATAAAGCTTAAAGAGGGAGGCCGACTCACTCAGTGCCAAACTATTTAGGCTGTATATACCAATACAAGCAGAGACAAGGGATGAAGTAGGAGAAGAATGAAGCAGGCACAAGGAAGCAACACAGTAGACAGCAGTTTGCTCAACCTGGAAAGCCTGTCGTGGAACCACAGTTGCTCTGATAAGGTAGGAATGAGCCAGGCTCGCTCAGCCACAGCACAAGCATCACCACCAACTTCCACAGGCTCTGAAAAATGTATCTGGACAGTGGGTGTGAGCTCACTGAGCTGCATGTCATACAGCTGGATTCACAGGATTTCTTTGTTTATCATTTGAATCCCTCTCGATCCATTTTATCCTTAGTCATGCATTACTTCCAGATGCTGGTAGACTCTACAAGTATTCTGTATCTTTCTAAAGTACTTCTGTCCACCTCACAGGATACAGGTTTCTGTGGCTGTTTTCTTCTAGGTAGTCTGGGCAAGTGCACAACTGCTGCTTTTATAGACAGTTATTTTCCTGGTGTATCTCCAGATCACCCTGCAGGAGGACTGACAACACCTCATCGGAACTAGAGATATGTCTACTAAGCAGACAATTATTTCAGACACACATCCATCCCCTCAAGCAAAGAGAGATTGAAGAAAGGGGAAAAATTATTAGCTAAAGAAGTGTAGCAACAGTTTGTGTCTTACAGCAGAAGTCTTGACCACATCTTCCCACACGTTAGAAGTGCCAGGGTACCAAGGTTGAATGTTATTATCATTGTAAGATGAGGAATTTGATACCACAGACTGTGAGGTTAGTGAAGTCAACATCCTGACCTTGCTGCTGCTGCATGCTCAGGAGATGCAAGACTTGCTAATGGATCCCTTCCTTGCTACACAGCACTCACTATAATGGTCCCATTATCCAAAGAGCAAAGCAAACCAGGAAACCAAGGAAGCCAGCCTGACTTTAAGAGATGCACTTACATTAATGTACAAGACAGCTAACCCTTAAAATCAGAGCTTTCTAAACAGTTGTGCTTCGACAGTGTGACACTTTCCTTACAGAACAGCACTTGGCAGTTCCAACAGCAATTAGCAGTAGCTGAGGTATCATGGGTTTAGCATACACTGTACCTCTATATGTTCCAAAGCTTTCTGCCACACCAACTGCTTTTCTTCAGTGCTGTAGCCAGGCATGGACAGGATGTTATGAATATAGTTGAAAACTTCTTCCTATAAGGCATAAAACCATAAACAGTATAGTAAGTTCCGCAGCACTGCTAACAGCATTAGATTTTGGTAAGGAAGAGCATTTCAAATAGTCTTAGGATGACCTCAGGGCTAGTACTCTCTTAGCAACTCAGGATAAATTATCTGCAAGTGAGATTATATGTTCCTAAATAGTTGCTGAAGAACTGACAGGAAAAAAATAAATTAATCCAAGAGCAACAGAATTGATGCTAAACATGTTAAGCACTGAGGTCAAAGAGAATTTTCTTCCATTATTAGAAACGTCCCCCTCTTGCTCACAGGGAAAAAGGACAGGACATCTCCTTTAGCTAGGAGCATAGGCAGAGAAAAGAACACCCTACCATAGAGTAGGTCAGTTTTTTTCCAGCATATTCCCAAATTCCTTTTCCACATTAGCCTCTTCCCTGAGGATCTCTTACACTGTCCTCAGCTCAGACACTCTCCTGTACCGTATTTATTGACCATCTCACTATTACAACCTATCTCTTCTGACTCCTTCACCCACACCACTTTCAGCATAATGGTTTCATAAGGAGCTGGTGAGATCACATTTACCAGACTCTCCTCCCAACTTCTGCTGGTGATGGGGAAGGCAATATCTCAACAACTGTGGCAGACGTGCAATTTATAGACACACAGAAGCTAATTGCAAAGAAATAGTAAGGGCAGAGACACTCTGCCCAAGCGGACAAAAGACAGGGACTGATGGCAGAAACAGAGAAGTATTCATTTGCAATACATCCCACCTTGCACTCAGGTTTTATATATTAGCATTGTTTAAATTTAAGAAACAAAAAACTCTGAAGCTTTAAAAAACCCCAACAAAACAACAAAAACAACTCCAACACACAAATGCAAAAAGCCTTGACTGTAACTAAGAAAACTCCACAGCAGAAGAGAACCCTTTGCAAGACAGAAGAGCTGTTCTGCGCATTCATGCTCTGGCCTGAAGGACAGGCTGCACTTCTATGAAGAAGAAAGGCCAGAAGCACCAGATTACTCACTTTTCTCACTGGATCACGCAGGTAACAGCCAATTATTTTGTCATAGCGAAGCTCTCGTTCATACATGAACTCACAAATCTGATAGCTAAAATGAAAAATAATTTCCATATTAGGAAAAACACACTCAGGTGAATCAGCAGACTAGAAGTAGACAGCTTGGATCCAGCACAGTTTGGCAGCACTCAAAAGAAAAGGCAGCAGGCTTTACAAAAAGCATTTGGAAGTATGTTCCATGAAGGTTTTCAGCACGCAGGCTGGGTGGCTCCAGTTTACATAAGCCATGTGGTATCAGCCACAGGCCAACCAGCCCATCGACCTCCCTCTTCTGGGGAGATTATCATACAGAACAGAGAAAACCAGGAGGCAGGGACAGCGGACAAAAATCCTTAAAGAAATCAGGTTTCACAGGTTCTGCTGTTCACAGATCAGCTTCCTTATTTCTGTAAAGACTTGTCTCTAAACTAGGCTAATCCACAATACTAATTTGAAGAAATAGGCTGAACATGACTCAATAATGTGTTATGACACAGCTTTCTACATTCAAATTTTAATAAATATCTTAAATATTTTGAGACTTCAGATAAAACATGCAACTGAGGCAAAACAAATTAAAAGTCTGCTAAATAATATTATGTTGTGGGTCTTTTAGCTCAGATGCAAGTGGATGAACTGGTGGTTCTGGCAGTCAAACTTGCTGAAAATAATTGCATTTATCGAGTCTGAAAAATTTAGCTTTGTAACTCTTCCTAGGTCACAGGAAAAGAGGCATGGCATACCCCACCACTATACGTCTATCCCTCTCATCTTCTGTAGCATGGGGGATTAATTCACATAACATCCACATTCAAGACTTGGATGAAGACACCTTCCCTGGCCAGCTCTGTTTGGGCATGACAGACTCTTTCTGGAAGTGTAAAGTATCTAAAGGAGATGGTGGAAATTTTTAGCCTTTCCAGACACTGTGTTTGTCTCCTACTCAATTCTAAAATGAGTACGCTGGGGGTGGCTCCAGACCCTGTCTTAACAATGCTTTCTGTAAGAACATCCAGTAGAAATACAGAAATGCTGGGACTAAATATGAACATATTAAATGAAGCATAAATGCATAGAGAAAATAATCCAAACACAGCTGCAAAGTAGGAACAAGAATCATGGAGGAAAAAAGCTTTGGAAGAGATTTAAAGTCAGTATTTATATATTGTACACAGCAACTTACAATTCAGCTTTTTCTGCCATTTGGATAAGACGGTTCTCTTCAAACTGTACTATTCCTCCTGCCTGGAGCAATTCTAAAAGGACCTGTAGATATTGAAGACCAGTTATTTATATTGCAGTAGCTGCTGCAGAGATGGCCACTAAAAGTACACTGCTCCTGCTCCACTAAACTCTGTATTAACACAGGGCTTATTTTACAGATTTTTAATTCATTGTCCATTAGCCATGAAGATCGTGTGCTTATCCAGGACTTTTCCCGCCTCTGTTCTTAGTGCTGCCAAATCTCTTCTGCAGGCAATACCAGGGTAGGATCCTCCTTCACTCCTGCTGTGTACAGCGCTGCCTAATTCTTTCATGCTGGCCACCACTCCTATGCTAGGTGTCTGCTTTGGCATATGACCTCCAGCCAGCATGGATTCCCAATGAGGCTGAACTCTACTCTACAGTCTGGTCATACCCAGTGCTTAAAGAAATGTTCCCTTAAAGGCTATTTATTACCTGTTGTCTCTCCGAATGGCGTGAGTCATCATCTGGACTGCACAGAAACTCAAGGACCTGTGCAAGGGTGTAGAAATTTGCATGAGTTAGGCCTCGTTAGGTTTCTGCTAAGAGCTATGCTAACAAGCACGGTGAGCACCAGTAATGGCAACAGCAAATCAGAACACAACAGCGCAATTTGAATGTTCTATTGATCTATGAGGTACTCTCTACTTGGTCCTGTAACTTAAGAACACTTAAGTATACTGGAGTAACCAAGAACTGCTGAAAGACTCCAGGGAAGGAAATCAATGACACTGCCCCAAGGTCTAGAACCAAACTTTGGGGAACCCAGGGAATACAGAGGAACTCAGGGGACCTTGTGGCCCTGCCTTGGACTACACACCAAACAGCTGGAAACACCATGCTGACCCTCTCGATTTCTCTCCTGGCCTGTACCATCTCTCCCAGAAAAACAGGAAATCACGTAATTAATCTGTAATTTAAGTGTTTAATCCAAATCCATTCAGCCTCCACAAAGTGTTCTTTGCTCTTAAATTATGAAAAAAGGACAGATACTTTCCAACTCATTTTTTTATTAGCATTCATATATCCATGTTATCATCAAAGCACAACTGTTGTAGCTGTTGAAGATGCCTCCTCAGTCCCAGGAATTTGTGGGCCTTAAACTGGGATATAAACCTAACTTGTGCAAGCTTCAGGCATGCACTGGTACATATCAAGCCTATTTCAAACAGCAGAGGAGGACAGTGGTGACATGAATTAGAACTTGCCTGTTACATATACATGTTGTATAAGCTCACTAATGTCATTTTAGTTGGTACTCCTTATCTCCTTACGTTGCTATCTTCATATAGATAAGGTGACAACAGAGCCAGCAAAATGCTCACTGGGGCTCAAAGATAAAGCTTGGTTCCCGCCCTTATGGGCCTTTGCCTTCCACCTCTCCTGACATACTAGTGACCACAGGACCCTGTCATTCCATGGAGAAGAGTACAGGTTGTTCTGTCTCCTAGGACCTGATCCCAACTTCTCACACAATTCCATCACGTAAGCTGTAACATGGAGTTTCTGTGTAACATGTGCTTCTGTGTGGTCTCTCCTATTCTGCTTCTCTGAAACCACAGCAAAGTTACAGCAAGGTACTACCTGGTTTATAGTGCACCAGCACTTTCAGAATTGCTTCAGTCTACAGCATTTTACTCAGTGCTGCACCCTGTTTAGAATTTTTTCCACCTCTCACAAATACTTGCCTGGTCAAAAAGTGTCCTGTTCACAAACAATGTGTTGTTGGGCTTGGCGAGCTGACGGGCCAGGAAAGTAAAGAGACAGCCAACCTGGGATGGGGTGAAGTCAGAATTCTCTACCATGACCTGAGAAGCATTAGAGAGAAAAAGAGACAAATATAAATACAAATGATTGATTATGCAGCTTCCTTTGGGAAAGCAAATCAGGACACTGCAACAAGAAAATCCTGTACAGCCATCAGGTATTCTCCTACCCTAGACATCTACAAAATCTCCTGGTGTTAGTCCATCCTGAAGGTCAAAAGATGAGGCACCTTCCCTGGCATTTAACTGTGTCATCTGAAGACAAAAAACAGTGGATGTGTCCTTGCCAAATCACCTCCGTCCTAAAGATGAAGGAGCTCAACTTCTCTCCCGTATGCTCAAGGCAAGTATTCTTGTATAACCCTTATTTTTGGGTGTGAATAGGCTCCAAACCCATGTTTATCTCCATCTCTGTAGTCTGTGCTGATCACTGGAGAGGTAACAGAGTTTTGGAGCAGAGAAATGTTGCATCAGGAATAAAGATAAAATTAATAATTATATGAGGAAAAAAACCCCAAACATTTGACTTCAAGCCCCAAACACTCACAACTTCTATTGTGGTATGCAAAAAAACTGACTGAATGACTAAGAAACAACTGTAGATTCAGGGAAAAGTTTCTTTTCTAACATTAAATTATCTGTTAGTCTATGAATACTTTGAGAAACTCATTGCTGTGATGACTTGACTTGAAATTACATAAAAACAGAATAGCTAAGAGTCGCTACAAAAGGGATTTGAAATCTGAGAAGTGCTTGTCACCTGCCTTGCATATAAAAACCAAGCATCTCATTGCTTCTAAAAAATTCCTAAACCCTAATAGAAAGTTAAATGCTCCTATTTGGAGAGTTTCCTTCTAAGAGCAGTGGGTTTAAGTTGGGATGAAATTCACCACCTGAACAACTCTGTCACCTAACATCTAAGAATTGCTCTAGCCAAGCCTACACAGGGAGCATCTCACAGTTTATAACCTCATTCAGTCTAAGCTTGGGAGATACAATTGATTTCTTAAAGTGACTTGGAGTTCCAGATCCCCATGAGATGCTAATGGTTATCTTATACAAGTGGAAGCAGACAGCTAAGACACATTAAGGAATGAAGCAGAGCTCTCCTTGAAGTATCAGCTAATGCTGTCATTCTCTTTTCATTTTCTGTTTAAAAAGGCTGTTTCATACAGGAGCCTACTCAGAATGGTGTTAGCTAATAGCATTAAAAATACAGCTCACTAAAACAATAGGGCTGGTTTATCCATTTTGGCTTTGTTTTTGACAAATTGGGTCATTATCAGTCCCTGTGAAGGTGAAAATACTGTACCTCAAACAAAGCAACCTTATAGAGACTGCAGGCGAGCCATGCAGACTTTCTAATAAATGATACATATAGTAAAGTTTACATCAGCATTATCAGAACATCTATGTTGACCAAACTATTTTAAAAGTGCAGCTATTTCCTAAGTGTTTTTTTTCTACTACAAATACTATGTATTTATATATATTTCTACTGTAAATAATAAATTTAAATAATAAGTCCCAAAATTTTTTAGGTTTTTATGCAAAAGGAGAGCAGATTCCAGATGATGGGACTGACGGTTCCTCATAACAACAAATTATTTGCCTGCAGATGCATTTAATCCTGCAGCACTTCTCACAATTTCCCTCCTTTTCCCCTCCAAGAGCACAGCTGAATTCTATTGTGCTGGACATTTGCTACAGGGCCAGCAGCCCAGAATAGGGCTGAAACAGCTCAACACTGTGCCACAGGAAAACATTCCGCAGTAGCTCCAGAGAGCAGCTGCAGCCTGCTACCTCCTGCTGACAGCAGCGAAAGACACAGACACAGCACAGGGTAACTAACATCCTTACAGCAACGTCCTGTTCAAGCAGGCACACAGAAGTTCTCCCACAGTGGCATTACCTCAGCCCCTCCAACACAGGCTGCTGCAGCAGCGCTGTTGCTGAATTCACTCACTGGTGCCCTTACTCTCATCTGTCAGTGACAACAGTGACAGGAAAATGCTACTTATGGTATGTTTATACATAAACAGCTTCCAAGTGGAGTTACTCATTATTAATGCTGACAGCTTTGAAGGGGAAAGCGATCGGCATTTGGCAGCGATAGCTTTTAATGAGAACATTCATTGTTAAGGAACACAGGCTGCAGATGACAAGTGATTTCTAGAGCATCAGGCTGATAACTCTGACATTTCTCTTCTCTCCCCTTTACTAAAGATAGGTCTGTCATTCTGGGTATGTTACATCCCAAACACAGCATTTACAGATCAGGGAGCAGGGTTTTCTCAGAAGAGTATTAACACCCTGCCAAGCACAGGATTCCTAGGACCTTTTTTGTTGTTCAGAAGGAATCAGGGAGTGGAATCAATGAGAAGCAGTTAAAAATAACAGTGCAGAGAGGAGAAATCTGACAACAAAATACAACCCAGGTGAACTCACAGACAGGAAAGGAGACCTCTCTGACACCCTTAATGTGCATAAAGCATCATTTCAAAATATGCAACCTACAGCCTTGGCTGAGGTGAATCCATGCTTCTGTCCACCACCTTCTCAAAGGTGTCATCCAGAGCCAGACTGGAAAAACCTCATCTAAATTACAGGCTTCACTGCACAGTGTTGTATATCATCAGTCAGATGTAAACAGAGAGAATATTTCTTAGGCACACTCACCTTCAGAAGTATGTCCACAATTCTCTGTTGATATTCCACAGCTTGCTTGTCATTCTTAAAGTCTTCAAAAGTCTGCATGAGGCAAAACACTGATACCTTGAGAAGAATGCTCTCCACTGGCAACCCCAGAAACACAAGCAAACACAAGCAGCAGCCATATCACAAAGCTGACAATGCTTTTAAGTCCTTTCTCTGCATATCATCTAAGCAGCAGGTTCCAAGACACAATTTGCTCTTTTGTAACTTCCAAAATGGTTCATACATATTCAGGTAAAAGTAACAGGCCCAAGCAGACAGAGGAAAATCAAGAAATTTGGAAAGGAAGGAAGATGAATCCTTATGCAAGAGAAAGATGTAGATACTAAAATACTCTTTACAAATACATTTTTCCTGTTTTACCTGTGTTTTAAAGATGGCCTCTGTTACCAGAGTCTTCACTGTATAATGTCATGTTCATCGATTTATATTAAGGACATAAAGGACTATTATGATCTCCTCTGATATCTTCTAGAACACACATCAAAATGATTCCTGCATCAAGCCAGTAACTACTGGTTTAACTAAAGCATAAGCTTTTTAATAGGAATCTTACAGATCATGTAACCCTGATGTAGATGATGGAAGAACTGGCATTGCATTTTTCAGTAAGAATAAGATCAGTGATCTCTTACCAGAGCAAGAACATTAAGGAATTCCCGAGTGTCGAAGTGCAGCAAGGTACGAACATAAGGGTAGACCTCTTCATCCACAGATCCCTCAGTTGAATGCAGCCGAATGAGAAATTCAAAGACCTGCAATGAAAATTCAAACACAGCAGATTTTCTATAGATTTCAGATAACTGATAGCTCAAGCACATGAGAAAGCAGCATCATTACTTGCTTTGCACTTAAGCTTTAAAGCACCTCAGAAGTCCTGTCAGTGTTCTTACTTGAATCATATTTTCTGCTGCTTGTTAGTAGAAAAAAAAATTCCTTCTCCTTAGACTTGCCAACCAATTTAAGATCAAGCTAAATTTAAGATAAAGCAAAAAAATAAGGCTTCTACTTGCAGACTGAAGTGTGTGAAATTAGGTAACTCCCTCCCTTTCCTGGCAGCTCTCCTAAGAAGCTCCTTATCCAGGGCACAGCTCCTCTCTTAGTCAGCAGTTCCTTTGGGAAGAGTCAGTCAACCTGCCACCTCACTTTGAGGCACAAACCTTTTGGTGCTGCAAAGACTGACTTAGGTGCTATTCAATTTTCCATCTCTTCCACTGACTTTCTAGGTCCTGAAATTTGAGCATATCGTTCAGTAAAAATTACTGAACCACTGACAGAGGTGTCCAGACACTTCCAGGGAACAAACAAGGCAGTAACAGCTCCAGTTGTCTCAAACACACTCCCTGTAGAGAGTAGACTGCTGCTGAACTCTACCTAGTACTACCTCAAGAGTCATGGCAACTCCACCTCACCCACCCACTTACTAAGTATCTGTGGATATCTGATCCGGATTGAAGTGGTAGAGCACATGGGAATTACACCTAGAGGACAGATGTATGTGTGTCCTGAATACCTGAGACTGGATAAGCCTCAGAGGTGAAGATCTGGTGGCAGGATACTAGGGAAAAAACTGGCAGAAATGCATCTATTGGGACCTTCATCGTGGAAAATGACTGCTGAACTTTACACTTTGCTATGCAAAGAGGCAGAAAAACTCCAACAAAACCCAAAGTTTTAGCAGCAGACAAACAGAGGAAGGATTATTTAGTTGAGGTTATCTTACTTTCTACTCCTGTTAATCCTGGGTTACATGACTTTGAAAACAGGGAAGATCCTCCCATATTTGACATGTTAAGTTGAAAAAGAAGAGACACCTACAAATTTCTGGTAAAAAATAATATAAACCAAATCAAAATTAGTGCCACTAAGAGCTCAATGTTCCCACACCTCAATTTACAGTTGAAAGAAAAATATTAAGTTTAAATGTTCAGATTGCAACAACTGTTTCATTTCATTCTTTAAAAAAATATTTGGTATTTACAATGGTATATACTCATATCAGATTGATAATAGCTTTCTATCAGAAACCCATGAAATAAGACATATGCAGCTTCCTCTAAAAACCTCATATGGGAAAAGTTTCCTTCCAAAAGGTTGTTCACCTGATTTTTAACCAGAGGTACCAGATCTTCAGGAATATCACCCAAAGGATATGCACGGCCTGCCAAGCAGCAGCTATAGAAAAGGAGAAGAAAGGCATTTTTTAATATATCCTAACATTAAACATATTGAGAACAGTTTATATTTTGAGTTAGTTTTCAAGATGCTCTTAAAACAAGCCAAACAAATGTATATTGTAAATGATGAAAGCAAGCATTGCAGACAACACTGCTGTTAATACAGAATAAGCTGATGCACTGCAGGAGCTTGCACCTGAGGTACGTCATTCCACAATGGAAAAGTAACCAGGGAAACTCAAGATTTCTTACAAACATGTTTACTCTTGCATTTTAGGAAGTGTGAGTAGTGCAGAATCTAATGCTCATGACCTTCAAATAGGCACCAGAAAGAGGTGTCCAGTAATTTATCACTACCATGCAATCTCAAAATGACATCCTGCAAATGACAGGCAAAACAGCAAGCAGCAACTGAGCAGAGCTATCTGAAAAGGCACAAAGGGCTAAAACCCAGCTTTTCAGGCTATGGAGTCCTTGTTCAAGGAGCACATTGTCACACAGAACAAAGAATTCCTTCTAACAAAATTCTAAAGATAAAAACATGGTCTTGGCATATCAGCAGTAACTTCAGCTCTAAGTCTCCCGCTTTATCCTACCTATCCACTCACACGATGACAAGAAGCCATTGTAACTAAGTCAGCTGTATAAAGTAGCCATTGCTATTTTACACAACCTCTCTGACCTTAAAATGTGCTACAAGATTAGATTATGCAATTGTAGTGAGTTAAAAATCAGGTGCCACCACTAGGCAACATCTCACAAACTTTCTAAATGACCTTACCTTATATACACAAGGAGCTTGTTGCCCATTACCACCTGCTCATCTACAAAACAAAAACTTTGTCACATTCTCTTCACAAGAGAACATACAGAGATGCAATTCTTTTTCCCAGCTGTCAGCACAACATCTCATCTGACACATATGCAGTGTTTCACATACAGTAAATAGTATTAGAACACTTTTCTGTCCTCCAAGATGCTTGTATTGGGTACATACTTCCTTTTTGCATCCCTCTGTTGGAATAAATATTTGAAATATCAAATACCAAAACTAGAAACCCTTAAAGGGAAAAAAATCTGTACCTGTGAGAGACTTTCCAGCATTCAGCGCAGGAGCAATGACTTTGAACAGCTTCTGTAACAGGAAAGAAGGCAGTGCTCAAGCAGCTGGAAAAGCTCAAAGCAAAAAGTCTGTGTGGTTTTAAAGCAGAAATCAATGAGGCGTCTTCCCCACAAGAACTCTGCTTTCTCACCATGTCTTACAATTAAAAGGTGCAGAGGACATCAAGATGTGGCAAAGGATTCTTTTCCTTTATCCCTTCTTTAACATCCTTAAACTGATGTTATGACATACAAAAAACCAGCCTTCATTCAATCAGATGTAATCCTAAACACAGGCCACACTAAAAAAAAAAGCAGTGGTCAGTAGTCCCAGAAGTAACAGAGCACAACTGACCAGCCCCAATTCCTGTTCCTGAATCTTCTGCCACCAGAGATTATGCAAACCTTAAACCTACCTAGCAGGGTCACCAGGGAGTCTTTAGTCTAGGTATGTGGAATAAGAGCCCATCTAAAAACTTTTTCTGCTTTCTAGAGCTAAGCAGTTTGCACTTGTACAGCTATTGCTAAGTTTCCAGAAATCTTTTTTTAAATAATGAGCACCTGAAGAGTCTCCTTCCTGAGAAAAATCAAATGAAATTATAACTGCTACAAATTGGACAGTTTAAGATTTTCACACTCAACTGGATCCAGATCCCTGTTTCAGCACTGAGAAAATAACAGCAGTGGGTCCATAATGAAACATCTTGATGTTACAGCTATAGGCTTCATGAGCAGTTGCTATATCAGGCACATCTTCAGGATCACAAGCAGCAACATCAAGAGGGCCTTCAGTTACAGCATTACACCAAGTCCTGTGCTTACTGTTGATAGATCACAGCCAAGTGCTAAAAACAAAGCCTGCCTCAATTCAAGGACTGTTTCTAACCCTTTTTTCTGAATTCTGTACACAGGTTAGGTTCACCCTTTGTTCCCATGACTCTAATACATATTAATATACTATGATGTCAGCAGAGGAAGAACAGTATGAATGAAAAACAACCATGAGGTATTCATAGAACCTCTCACATCACAGCCCCATTAATCCCATCGTGAAGAAAGCTGACACTCTCTCAGCACATTATGCCATGCAGGCCAGGCTCACTACCACCAAAACTGTTACAACTGTTTTGCAATGCAATATCCTTAAGTCATCATGTCATTCTCTTCTGCTTTTGCTTTACATTTTATTAACACAACTATATTTCCTGCTCTGCCTTTGCAGAGCATTGCTACCTCAGCAGGGAAATTTGTGTCCTAAGGCACAGTTATTACAAATTACTTCTCTTCTGCATCTAGTCAAATAAACTGCATCTATCATACATCATTTCTCCCTTGAAATGAAATGGAAGAAGAATATACCCACACTGAATGAGAAGATAATGCATTGGGTTTGAAATGATGTTTCTCAGAAAGACTGTGTGCTAAACACACAAGTAACAACTCACTGCACTGAACATCTTTCCTACCTCCATGGGACTAATGAAGTCATTCATCCCACTATTATAGACATAGATCATGGCATCATAGAGATGGTTTTCCCAGCATAGAAGAACTACCTGCAAGGCAAACAAAGCACAATGTAGATATACAACTGCTCTTAGCTTACAGTTTTCTTGTTCCCCTGTTTCTCGAATACAATCTCTGTCCTCAAATTTGCATCATCCAAGGATATGATTTAAAACAGAAGGAGGATTTCCACTTGCAGAACGAGTCTCTGCAAAGATCCCAAATCCCCAGTGGGACCATGTGAGCTTATTGCTCACACAGCAAACATGGAAACATGTCTAGATTCTAACATTCATAGTCTGCATGAGGTTAAGAAATAATGATAAAAAAGCAAAACAACCAAAACCCAGTTCTTGAAAACCTTGATTTCAGTAGTTTGCCTTTTGGTTGGGTCAGTGAATCAGTTTGTCAAGTTCCCAAGCAGTTCCCTCCTTGGAATGGAAAGCTGTGATGTGGGAATAAAGCTGGCCAAGGAAAACAGGACTACCCAGCAGGAACACCTCCTTGCTCCACTAACTTTGTCACGCAAGAGCAAGCACCTGAGCAGAGCAGGCTGGCAGGCACCAAACTGACAAATGCAACTCCAGGTTTTTGTGCCACTGCAGCCTTTGATGTTAGGTAAGGTACTCAAAACAGGAAAGGCTGGTTGTGAATATCAGATGAATCCTGACGGACTAGTAGTTTCCAACACAGTCAGCTGCTGATGCATTAACCTTTGCCAGGACACAAACAGGGGGAGCAACATGTTTATAAGAGCATGAATGTCACAGGATGGACACAGTCACACTAAATAATTCCTGCATTCATTAAATTTGATCCCAGGGATGCAGGGCTAAGCTCTGTTACAGATTAGTGAATGATTTGAACTAAATCTTGCCTGTTGAAAGGTGACACTGTTTTCCACATGCTGCATTGTGCTTAAAAGCACAAGAAGTCTGCATCAGCAAGTAGGGGAGGAACTTATTCAGAGGAACTCAATACTGCATGCCATACAACAACAGCTCACCTGCTGTATGTCTAAGCTGGTGATATCCATGTGCACAATGCAGGCTTCCAAATTTTCCAACCTGTTCTTGTCTTGGAAGTGAAGAAGCAAGTCTTTCATCACTTGAGCTGTGATTCCCATCAACTTATCACTTAAGATATATGGCTCGAGGCACTCCAGAAAGATGCCTTTAGCTACAGAATTCTCACTCATCTTATCATATATCTGGTTAAATAATAGATCCCTAGGAGGAAAGGAGTGTTTAGTTATCAAATAATCTTATTAAAATCTCCTTACTTATCTACTTTCTGAGGGCTTCAAATTAAACTCCATTTTCTCTGTATTTCTCAAACTCAGGAGCTGAATGCCCTGTTCAGCTCCTATACTGAACCAAATTACAGGCAGCTACACAGAATAATTGGCTATGGATCTTTCAGAAAAAAAACAAATGTGCTGATAGAGGGGAAATGATGATGGCAGGAGAATCTATCAAGGCAGCTTCTTTCTTAAGGGGATGGTGTAGAGGAAACAGTTTGAAGCAAACTTTTCTTCCCCAACACATCAGGGAAAATTTAAGACATGTTTTTCTGAGTACTGAGTATCCTGACTTTAGTAACAGTTTTTAAGCATTCCTCTAAACTGTGATGTGATATATGTAATGACAATGAAGGAATACAATTCCTCTAAACCATGTGATATTATAGAAGACAGCACTGAGGACTACATGGGTTGGTGGTCTGCCTTAGGAGACAGCCTTGCAAACTCAGACTTACGTGCGCTGGAGTAAAAGACAGTAATCAACTATGACAGGCACCACATCCTGCAGAAAAAAAAACACAAAACCCAAAAACTAAACTGTAGGGACTGGCAAAAACACTGCCAAATAGCACATTATGCAGAGCAAAAAATGAAGGCTGGCCAATACAGAGCAGAATCGATGAGTTATTTGCATCAGCTGGTAGCTGGCACGGTTACAGGGTTTCCCATATGCTGGTTCATATGGAGAAAACTCTAGTCACACTTCTGTAGAGGACAGAGAGTGTACAGGTCCTGCTCTACCTCCTAGCTATAACTAGCTTCCGATTTCATTAGTGCACACAACAGAGGTGACAGTTCAGGTGAACCACAGCAATATTTTTCAAAAATAGACTGTACCTGAAAATGTTGCTCCATAACCTGGATTTTTCCTTGGTCAGGACATTTCTTCAGAGTCCGATCAGCATAATGGAGAAGGATTTCAACCATCTGAGTTACAATAAACAAGAAAATTCATTCAAATCCTACACTAGAGGCCCTACTTGATAGGGCATTTAATAGACTGACAGCCCCTACTTGATAGGGCATTTAATAGACTGACAGCCCCTACTTGATAGGGCATTTAATAGACTGACTTGGGGGTTGGCAACACTGTAAACTGTGGTCCCATTTTGGGTATGAACTGCTGAGGGCAGGAAGGAGAAGGAAGAAGCTGCTAAGAGACAATGGCAAGACATGGCATAGAAGTGGCCCAGTGGGATACACTAACTTGAACTGAGAAACTGGGCAGACAGTCTGCCAGCAAATTTTCAGACAAGTGAATGCATCCTGAAGCGCAAGGCTCATCGGGGCCATGTTTTTGCCCAAAGTTTAAGTTATATCTTAAACAGCAACACTTATTTACCTGCCAATAAATTATACATGAAGAACAAGTACAGTTGAATAATTATTCCAATAATTGTGTGTTTTAAACATACTCTTCCCAGATAAAGGTTCCTGTAACAACTGAACAGGATCAGCTGAAGAGTTTATTCCATGTCCATGAATACATGGAACAAAATTTCCAGCCTGAGAGTCAGCAAGTGACATACTGATAGATACTTGCCAATGAAATGCCAGGAACCTCTGGAGTTACCTACAGAAAAAGGTTTCTCTCCACTGTGAGGGGACCAGAGATCTCAAGTCCTGAATGATAATGTCACATATTGAGTTGCTAATGCTGCAGATTTTATCCCCACTTTACCCAAAAGGTATTTCCAAGTCTTTTGCAAAATCCTGCTCACAGTCTTAGCAAGAAAGGGACATATACACATTCTAGAGTTAGTTGAATTAACTGGACAACAGAAGCTATTCCTTCCAGGAACACAGTTAGTATCACATCAGCTTATATGAAAATCCAGTTAGGAAGAGATCAGTGACTCACTCTGTCTGCAATGACTGCTTTCCGTTTGCTTGTGTCCCCAGACAAACCTAGAAAGAATATGGGGGGTGGGAGGGAGAGGGTGAAAAATGAGGCTTCTCTCATCTAAGCTACCAGTGGAAATATAAAAATCCCACAATTCATATGCTAGCACCCCTGCCCTTGAGATGCAGAGGTCAGAATATCTAAATATGCAATTTTGTGTGCTACTTCTAGCCCACTCCTCTTCTGAAGAGCTCATTCTCCCAGTGAGAATGTTCCAGCACAGGAACAGCAAGAACAGATCTGAGTGCCATTTATCATCAAGAGAACAATTAATGGAGGGCTGTCAAAGACTGTGTACATGAGATTAATTGCTGGAGGATGCCTCGATGCAAAGAAGCTGAATTAAGTACACTATAAGGGGGAAAAAAAAAAATCTTAAATGTCAACTCAAAAAGACAGTAATTCTTTGAATACTAAAAAAATATCTGCTTAAATGCATTATATCCATGCATTAAAATGAGACGCATCTTCATATATGAGCAATTTCACAGCAGGAGGATCTTATCCTGAGAACCTGAATCTCATCTCAAGTTCTGATGGTCAAAACCATCAGAAGTTACTTGCTGAAAAGTCAGTGTGTCCCATCCATCCAGATCAGAGTGCTCAAGCAGCAGTTTCTGGCATAATGAACACATTTAACATAGCTCAAAAAGCATCGTCCTTCATAGGAAATACGGTGCCAAAACCCAGCAGTTCTTTCAGTCACTTGTACAGTCAGAGAAGAACAGAGTGAAAGAAAGTATCTGCTTGACAGAGGTGACAGAACATCACACTGAAAATTACCTACAGGTCATGCGTGACCTTGAGGAATATTTTAGCAGGCTAGATAAATTAGCAGGCTATATAGCCTGAATCTACCTCCTTCATGGCAAAGTGACAACAGATAGGAGTCACAACACAGATCAAGTCTGACCTTCATTTGAAAACAGCAGGCTGCTAAAGGGACTATGACTCTAAAAAAATCAAACTAATCCACACAAAGATGTTGTTCCTGCTAAACTCAAAGCAGTACCATCTTATTTTCATTTCCTCAATTCAATTCTCCTCTTTATTTTTTTTTTTTCTGAGAAAGTTATTTCTGTACATGCATACATTTAAAACCTTTCCAAGTGGTTTCAATAAAAAAAAAAAAACCAAAACCAACCAAAAAAACAACACACACACACACACACACACACACACACACACACACACAAAACAACAAACAACCAACCACCAAGCAATAAAAAACCCGCCAAACCTAAACTTACCTACTACAGCCTTTGCTTTACCTTCATAAAAAGACCAAGCTAGAGCCAGGGCATCAGTGAGACGCTCTTGTTTCAGAAGGTGGTCAACTCTCTAAAATAAAAAGTAATATTGGACCTTTGTATAACAGAAAAGATGATGCCCTCACATTTAAGATCAGCATTTCCCAGTAGCAGGTCATGATCCCTGGTGGCAAGGGAACAGGAAACCTCAGCAGATCTCAACAGGTTGCCGTAAAGGACAATATTTCAAAAAGATTCTCTCATATGTAAATTTGCTGCTGGGCAGTTACAAAGGGCTAAGAAATGTCAGGCCCCAGTATATCTAGTTCCTGTGGATTACATTTTAGGTCAGATGCTTGATGGACACCCATAGCATCAGCGAGTGTCTGAAGCCACAAAGAACAAAAATTTTCCATTCCCCATCTTTGCTTCATAACTTAAGAGCACAACAAAAAACTCTTTCATGTTTTCAGCATATGGGTGTACTCATCCTACACTTTATTTTCTCCCGAGCTCACAGTCAACAAGGATTGAAGTAGGTCACAAGTATTTTCTGCTTTAAGGAATTATTAGCACACAAAGTCGAGCACCACTAGACTTGGTATGTTAGGTCAAAATGTCAAAGTACTGTTTGAGAGAAGAGAGACTCTGAGTCTCAGACCAGCATTCTGTACTGCAGCAAGAATTAACTCTCAGCTTCACACCCTAATCCCCCCACATACTCAACTACAACTCCTAAGTAAGTCCCCTACAATACAGGCCTGCAGCACAACAGAAACCACACAGTAATTTAGTAGGAGGTTGGTTCAGAGCGTGTAGGTTGTGATTAACTTCTGAATTCTAGGAAAACCAGTACATGAAATCATGGGTTAAGGCAGGGCTTTTCATTAACAGTTTACTAAACCAAAGTCAGTAGTGAATGACTGAAGGGAAATCTAGCAGAGGAAAGGGAGTAAAAAAAAAAAAAAGTAGCAACTGGAAGTATAAAAGTTCAATAGAGTTGAACCATTCATGTTTTATTAAAGGTATATCATACCGAGGAGCTTATAATCATGGATGAGTACAACTGCCATAAAGCAGGTAGGAGGAAGAATGGGGAAGGTCACTGCTTCAATTAGAAATGTGAGACTGTAAAGAAATTAATACTGGAGTCCCTTGAGAACTAGCCTTGAAGTCCCTGTCTACATAACGATTTGGTCAACTAACTTGAGATAAACTGAAATTTCTAATGAAACTGTCAACACGTGATGTAAGACAGCAGATCAGAAGAGACAGCCCCTAGAGCTGGGTAATAGAAGTATGATGCAATCTAATGGTACAAGTACCTTAACAGCAGAAATCAGAGTGTGGCTATGGGGTACTGGTAAATCTCCAGAGTGCTACATGACGTCATGTAGCCAAAGGAACAGCAAAATGAGACCCAAGGATACATGAGGAATGACATATCTAGTAGAGACAGTGAAGAAGAGGTGACATTGTGCATGGCACTTTTAAGATCCTACCCAGAGAAAAATGTACCAATGTGTTTACCTTTGTTCAAGAAACTTAGCACAAAGAAGGTGCAGAGAAGAGTGACTGTGAAAAAAAGGAAGGGGTAAGTAATCTTACAAGAGGATGATGATTCTTAGCCTTACAAAACAAAGTCTGAGAGAACATGCATACTCCGAGTAAGTATATTGTGAAGTGATGATCCAGAAAGGAAAAACTGTTGTTTAGTGAAAAGAGCAACACAGGAACTAGTCAACATAAATAAACCACTAAGAACTTTAGTGCAGAGATTGACAGGGTTTCAGCTGACAGAGAAATGATGTTCCAAAAAAGAAAAATAAAATCTTCTATGAAATAGAAACAAGGACCTAAAATCCAGTGAACTTTCTAGGTGTTTTCTGATGGATTTGATGATGTGTAGCTCCTGCAGTAGCTGAAGACAAAACAGAGTGAACCAGACTTCCTTTCACTCCTGTATGCTTAGGTGGCAGAGAGAAGGCTTACACAGTCCTCCAAAGTCATACGTTGCACTAACTCTACCTTGTTAACAGAAGCAGGGCAAGGCATTATGTCTCGCTCGGGAGAGCAAGGTCTCCATTCAGCCCGCAAGTTTATGTGAGCAGGAGTCCCACAGCGTCCCACCATGGAAAGCAGAGTACCTATGGCACTGGCTACATGCAGCAGTCAGGGATCCTGAACACAGCAGAATGTTTCATAAATGCTCCCTCCCTCCTCTCAAGCTATATTTAAGCAATTTGAACCTACTAAGCTGTACAGTTTTCCTCTCAACATACCTCTCTCCAGCTTCTCAATGTCATAACGTGAACAGACTAGAAGAGAAAAAGAAAAAAGTTATTTCCTTACAGATGTTCATGCAGCCTGTGGTATCCCACTGACCCACCAAAGTATGCTGGTACAGATGAAGCTACGTAAAGAAACCCTCAAGCTTGGCATGGCAAGAATAAATTGGATGTTTATACTTAACAGAAAACAACCCTTACATATCCTTACAATCCATCCACTCCAAGATACTATCCCTCAGTTCTTCCCCTCCTCTCACACGCCATCCTGTAGGCCACCTCTCTTTGCCTTTTCACAGACAGTCTGCACAGCAGGACAAGTGAATAGGCACCAATTGTTTTTATCATTTCATGCAATAGAGTCTAGTTTTTCCTGCTGTTTTATTTTCTTCTATTTACTTATTAGCACATTTAGGAGAGAGAAATTGAAGCTTTGGATAGATGTCAGTAAAGTAATGTTAAGTCTACCCTGAAGCAGCATGAACCAGGACACTGTGAAACCATAATAACGACTTGGCTAAAACCAAATCATTGCACTTAAGTAGTGGAATTAAAGAAATGTGCACAAAGAACCCAACCCTGATTCACATCTCCACAGAATAAAAAATTGCCTTTCTCCAGAAGATGAGCTACCATCAACAGTGAATGTCCTGTATTTTTATTTTAAAAAGTCCAAACATTTACCTTAGTTCCAAGGTAAAAGACCTGGCCGCCACAGCTGCTGATGGACTGATAACAAGCTTTCTCTCCAACCAATGCCTACATTGGAAGAAAAATTACATGTAAGTAAAACTGCTTTTTGGTTTTGTAAAATTTCCCAAGAAACATATATATATATAGTTGAACTTTAGAGACACTCTATAAGTCAGAAATCAAAATGAGGACTGGGAGAGAACACCACAGACTGCTGGGCAGTAGGTTAAAAAGCTCTGCTGTCACTCCTATCTGCTTGTGAATGCAGCTTAAAGTGCTGCTGAGCTCTGCCTGCCTGGAAAACATGATGGAGTCCTAAGGACCCACATACAGTGCTCTGCATCTATCCTCTGATGCAAAAACCTCTTCCCTTGGCATTTGCTTTTTCACAGGACATCCTCAAGAGCAAATGTGTAGGAGACACAGATGGAAAGCATATTGTTGAAGGGAGAGTTGCTACAACAAAGTTCGAATGCCAGTAGCTAGTGTTCAAAAGGCTGTATATGGGACCATTTACAATGTGAGATAAGGAGGATCACATCAAAACTAGATTTTACCACAGTGTATGGGCAGTGCTTGCTTCCCACTCTGCTGTAGACTTACACACGCTACAGCCGTTTCTTCTGTACTTTTCTCAGTCTGGTCAGGTGGGGAAGCTTCCTGGATCTCCTCCCACTGCTGAAAAGCGTGTCCTTTCCAGGGACTGTCATAATAACACTTCACCCTGCTCAGCACAGAATCTAAGGCTCAAGCAACAGATACTCCCTGCATCTTTCTTTAGATGCTGCAGTAGAAGAATGGAGTCTGACAGTCTTCATCCACAAACCCAGACTTCTCTGAAATCAGAGTATCCGTTATGGGAATAGCAGCCTCATCTAAGATTTGCCTTCCAGAGTGTCTGCAGAACTAACACAGAAAACGGTGTATTTCTGATCCTTTGAGCCATGAAGGAAAAAAAAAATGCTTCCCATCAAAGTTGTCCTTCACTCAGTTGCTCTGGAATAGGTTGTCTTGTAATTCCTACTGAAATGTAGGGGAAGAGACTGCCTGTTGCATATTCTCGGTATTTCAACATCGCAGTATAGACTTCAGATCTCATCTGCCACTTCGGGTCTGTGAAATAAGCAGGGGCCATTTCTAGATTCATAACAGCATTTTAACAGGCAACGCATATTTGAGCCCACCAGTTTTTCAAGCCACAGGTCTCTGTTTTCATGGTAAATCATCAGAAGTTCTCAGAGGACACTCCAGAGTTTCTGGAATTGAGTGAAAGGCTCTGAATAACAACATACCCTAGCATGGACAACTTGTATGCCACCATAGTACCCATCTCTAGCTGTGTTCTGTGAGATCATACCTGGCAATTCCAGATCACATGGAAGGCAGTACATAAGCTAATGCAGACTCCATCTTCTGATTCTTTCTTTTACTGTATGCATCTGCATGCAGCAAAAAGAACCACAGCAGTGCCAGCAGTCTGAAGCCAGTAAGCAGCAGCTGTGTAGGTCTGAAGGCTGCAGACTACACCTAGACTTGGCCATTCAGACTGGAAGCAGCACTCTTTTCCTTGATGCTTAAAATGAACCACGACAGAGAGGTCTTCATGAAATCCTGCCATCCTGCATTGAAGGTTCTTCTCCCTGGGCTTCTGGAGCTGAGTCTGAGCTGAAATTGTGGATCCAAACTACAGACCCACATGACCCTTCTGCTAGTTGTTTGGGCCAGCAAGTCTCACAGGGCTATAGCAGAATTGAACAGGAACTATATTATCCAGCTGTGGAATTTCAGAACCCCTGGGCTGCCTCTGGTGAAGCACTGAAAGGCTTGAATGCAAGTATGGAAGGCCCTTTCCTACACACACTCTTGGCAAACTGTTTCCAGAATAGATTTTCTACTGAAAGCAATAACTTGTCCCACAACCAAGGCCTTCCAAAAACCTCCACCATGCTATGGCAATACAAATACCACATCAAAGTGAGTCCGATGGAGAAGGCACAGGTGGGTTCCAAGAGCTATCAGGAGCCACTGAAAAGAACACCTGCTTCAGGAATAAAACATGTCCAGACACCACATAGGCCAGGATTCAAAAAAATAAATAACAAATATGGTGGTAAAACTCCCCCTCGACATGCCTGGGCAACTCAGTACTTGGTACAACTCCCCCTCCATGGGCCATACATCAGTCTAAGACACAGACCATGAAAAGCAGTGGACCAGAACATTGCGAGGCGCCCCCTTAAAGCACTTGGTTTCTGCTTCCTCTATTCTTGGGGGACAATAATGATAATCTGTTTACCTCCTGACAACCTGGCACATCTGTATCTGGATTGTAAGCAGTGGACCAGAGCATTAAGGCACCCCCTTGACACACTTGGATCCTGCTCCCCTTATTGCCTGGGAACAGTAACAATAATCACCTCTTGACAGCCTGGTACATCTATACTTGGGTCATGGCCCAAAGCAGGGGGGACACAACAGAACATCAAAATCTATCAAGTTCTGGGCCTGTGCAACTGGCAGAAAATACCAGAATATTTCATCATCCAAGCTGGCCTGAAAAAGTACCCGACAAAAGTCAATTATCTCAGACCCTATAAATAGCGATCCTAAGTGAGATCCTCAGACCTCTGCAGCATCTTGCAGCAAGCTGTGACCAGAATCTCCCCTAAGCTGGGATGCCTCTCAGAACAGTCCGCTGACAAAGTTGACAGAAGGCCAGGGACAGTCAACCTTCTTAAGGCTCAGTTATGTCCTGTTGAGGAATGCCAGTGCATTGTATTTGCCCCAAACTCAAGAGGAGGGAAATTTTAACCATAGGCCAGCCTCTTCCACTCAACTTTCTATCTATGTGTATCAATATACACATTTACCTTCATGAGTGTGGGTGACTATATATTTATTTCACTGGATCCAAATATTTCTGTCTGCATGTGTTTGTATGTTTTGTGTTTATACATATATATATTTATTTTGATCCATCATACCCTGTAGTAAGTTAGCATGAATCTTGTCATTCTGAAATCTGTAATTAAGTTGCTGTTAGATTATAACATATTCTACAGAATCACTTGTTAATCTTTAAATTGGCCAATTATCGAGTGCTGCTAAAATTCAAGCTTTTTATTTAACTCTGCTATTAATAAATTTTGCATTGCTCCTAAATCATAACCATGACCAAAGAGTGCATCTGTAACAGAAAGTCAAAATAAAAGAAAGAAGAATAAACAAAAGAGGAAGAAGTAGAAAGCACATTTGAAGTGCTGCATCTTCCCCTAGTATGGATGTTTTTTAATTCAAACAAGAAAGTGTAGCACCTACAAGTGTAGGTACTATGTGTCATGCAGGAGCACAGAGAATGACAATCTAAAAAGACAAGGGTAGGGAATGCATATACTACACGGGCACTGCTATGGCAAAATATTTGTAGATACAAAGTAAGAAAACCCTATAAGAATCTCTTGAAGAGTAAAGCACATCAGCTTTTTTCCCCATAAAGTATTTCAAAGCCTGGTAACTTATGAATTGCTCCTAAAAACATCAGTGCACAAAGGAAATGTGAACTCTCTATTAGCTGTCCACGTCAATACAATGTATGATTTCTGAGATGCTTCAAAAAAAGGCTTTTTTCCAAAGCTCCAGGCTTCCACTTAAGGCATATATTAAACAGTTTGCTAACACCCAGCAGGTCACGTGTGCATACCAGGGCTTCGCTGACATTGCCTCCCGTAGCTAGTGATTTGAAGTGGCTGCTGTTGTAGACTAGCTGAACTTCTGAGATCTCTATGGTCTCCAGTTCCTCCTGTGTCTGACGATCTATAACATGCAGCTTCTCCACACTGTCCAGAAGCACTGCTGTCCGTGAATTTATCCACTGAAAAAAACCAACAAATCATGGATTCCAGCAACGTATCAATATAAAGACTACCAATACTGGAAGTTCTAGGATGGCTAGCAGCTTTGTTACTATACACAGTCACCTCCTAAGAACACCCATGTATAACTCCAAAGGTAAAGACAGAGAGGCTCTTTCTGAAGTATCAGCTTTAACACTGAGAAAAATTACAAGGAACTTTCTTCACAGAAAACACCTCTAGACAAATAGCAATGCAAGAGAGTTCTTGTCCTCTAGGTGCACTATTTATGCTCCAGCACACTTTCTTCCAAAGGTCTCAAAACTAAGACGACTATAATGCTTGTTTGCAAAACCCTTAGGAGGTAAATATGGCATCAGGAGGCATTAAAAAGGAAAATAGCACATCTGAGTTTAACTCAAAGCCTGTTATTCACGTTCTGTGGCTTCTACTTTTATGTTCAAAACTCTGCAAATAAAAAGTCTTTTTTTTTTTTTACTGCTTTTGCATTTGGAGGGGGGGGTTGTTTGTTTGGGTTTTTTTGTGTGTGTTGGGGTTTTTTTTGTTGTTTGTTTGTTTGTTTTTAAACAGCCAAGCATATTAGTTAAACTTCAAATTTCAGCTGATGAGGATGTCCATTTTGGTACTTTGGCCCTTCAACTTTTACTGGATATACTCTGTAAATGTGTTTTAGAGTTGAACAGTTTCTTTTGTTGAAAGCATCAAACATTTATGGTGCTTTAGCAAGCACTCATATATGGAAACACTAGAACTTTACTGAGCCAATTACACAGAAGTTTGCATTCTTTTTAGTGAGAATACAGAATAAAAGTATTTCTTGATGAATTTCCTCTGGCACTTCAAAATATTTCCTCAACAACCCCTCCCTTCTCAGGGAAGGGCAGTATTGTTGCCTCCATGCTACTAATTTTTTTATCCCTTAGATACTACTTGCTATTTCGCTTGTGCTGAGTCCCAAGTTTAAGGTCATCTGTATTTAGTTAGCTCCAGATAAACACAGCCCCTTCTCACGCTGCATTTGTAAAGCAAATAGTATAGAACTAAGGGCTATTGAGATACAAGAAAACTAGTGCAAAAAAAATTAACCATTCTATAGTTTGGAGACTTACAGTAAAGTTGATGAGGTCATAGTGTAGATGAAGCTGCCTCTGCTTAGTGACATGTATTGCACCAGTATCATCTCTCTTTACCTAAAAGAGAAATTGGACAAGGCTGACTCAAATGCAAAGACTTTCTTAAGATCAACCTCTCTGTTCCCAGAGGGGGTCACAGCAACTTCAGGAGTGTGGAGTTCCCCTCAGACAGGAACTGACCACACAGTAGCAGCATGCACACTTCTCAAATGGAGCATAATGTCTCACTTTAAAAGCACTCACAGAAGAGAGTAAACAGAAGGCTCCGAACAGGGAGCAGGAAGGTTATATACCCTCTGCTGGATCAATACAAAATCATTTATTTGTACTGCAAGAGTTGTATGCCATAAACTAGGTAGCACTACAGGTGTTCAAGGGATTGCTCCCTCCTGCCCTACCTCACATATTATACAATGCAGCTCAGGTTCTAAAAGGGGGCAAACCTCCAGCACTTGTACAGAGGGCACAAAAGAAGGACTGATTCTCATGTACTGACTTCCAAAGGGTTCAGTCCCACTGGAAGACTGAACTGAAGGGAGATGTTGTAGGACAGCTCCCAGTCAAAGGTGTTCTCCTGTCCCATGCAGGAACTACTCTACTTCCTGCTCATAAAAGACAGGACAAGAGAATGCTCATCTGAAACTGGCTCTAATTCATCATCAGCAACAGAAGCATTCTGCAAAGAAAAATAAGGGGGTTTACATTTTGACAATCTGAAGTACAGCAAGAGGGTCCTGAATTTGGGTAATATGGCTGCACCACTGGCTGTAGCTGAGCCAGGTATCTGTGCAGATGCTTGTGATATTGCACACACAGACATCTCCAGCAAGACAGGCTTAAGCATACGCCCTTTTCTTTCTCCCCAAGTTTAGCAAGACTAAAGATAGTGGAGAAAAAGGATCTGATCCAACACAGTGTCTGGGTGCTTGAGCAAAGCTCAAGGTCCAAAATGATAGCAGAGGTGGGAAACAAACTTAGCACTCCAAAACCAACATGACAGATTTTCTGAAGCCTAGGCACCACTCTCATACTGAAATTAGACATGAAATCATCTTCACACAACCATATGTGCACGTGTATCTTCTGCAGATCTAAACAGGATGAGTAGCATGCCCTAAGGTCACATGCCAACAGGACCTGAAAGTTGTTGTCTCTTAGTGGTTTATACAGTTTTTTTCCAGACTCATGTTTTAAAGCAAAGAATAAAATGATATGTCAAATTTATGTGATCTTCCTGAAAACTATCAACATTCTTCTACCTCCATTAGAAATGAGATAATCTGCAAATCAACACTTCTGGAATGCCCAAAGCACATGCCTCCAGATTCTCAGCACCACTGCTTGCTCTTCTCCCAAGCTGTTTGCAAGCTGCAGACATCCCTGGCATGCACAGATGTCACAATGTCACTGAGATAGAGGGTCAGTCAACTGAATATGCGACTAACACGTGACTCTCTGAAAAGCAGTATAAAACATCCAAGGCTTACCAGAAGAAAATGAACGACATCTCCTCGACAAAATGCAAGCATGGGGTTCACAGAGTTCTGTACAGCCACGAAGTGCCATGCCAGAAGAGGGACACTAGAAGGGTCCATCTGTTAGACAAAAAGCACAGCCAGTGTAAGGAACACAAGGCAGAACCTCAGTTCCAGGACACATGCTGTACATCAGCTGCTACCCACTGACATTGTCATGTCCACACACAGGCTGTAAAGCAATTGCCTGGGCTGCTGGCAGCTGAGCAGTAGCTTGTGCTCTTTGGCCCAGCCACACAGTTTAGGAGCAATGTGTGTCTCTTGGCAAAGTGGCTGGCCAGTCAGAATAAAATGTGTGTCCTAGATGCTTAATGTAGATACAATCTCACATGGATTGATTGGCTACAACAACCTGATGCTTGCCAGCAGCCCTGTCTCCACTCTCCCCATCTAATATATCCCATGTCTTCCCTCAGCTACTTTTCCAAGAAGAATTAAAGCAGCAACCAGTGAAAATGAATAATCAAGAGTTTAGAAGACTCTTTAGTGCTTTAATTCCACTTTGTTTCTCTCTCTGCAATTAAAGGTTCTGTTGTATGGCTCTCATGTAAAGCAACAGCCAGACTGAGATAGAGCTCAGAGGGCTGTAATCAGTGGCATAGAGTCTAGTTGGAGGCCTGTACCTAGTGGTGTTCCCAGGGGTCAGTGCTGGGTCCAGTCTTGTTCAACATAATCACCAACGACCCGGGTGAAGGGATGGAGTGTACCCCAAGCAATTTTGCTGGTGACACAGAACTGGGACCAGAAGGCTGTGCTGCCATCCAGCAAGATCTGGACAGGCTGGAGACTTGGTCTGAGAGAAACTTTATGAAGTTCAACAAAGGCAAGTGTAGGGTACTGCACTTAGGGAGGAATAACCCCATGTATCAGTACCAGTGAGGGGCTGACCTGCTGGAAAGCAGCTCTGTGGAAAAAGACCTGGGAGTCCTGGTGGATGACAGGATGACAATGGGACAGCAATGTGTCCTTGTGGCCAAGAAGACCAATGGTATCCTGGTGTGCAACAAGAAAAGTGTGTCCAGCAGGTCAAGGGACGTTCTCCTTTCCCTCTACACTGCCCTGGTGAGGCCACATCTGGAGTACCGTGTCCACTTCTGGGCTCTCTGGTTCAAGAGGGACAGGGAACTGTTGGAGGGGGTACAGCAAAGGGCTACCAAGATGATTAGGGACTAGAACATCTCTCTTGTGAGGAAAGGCTGAGACACCTGGGGCTGTTTAGTCTGGGGAAGTGAAGACTGAGGGGGGGATCTTCTGAGTGCTTATAAACACCTAAAAAGTGGGCATCAGGAGGATGGGACCAGTCCTTTTTCAGCAGCTCCCAGTGACAGGAGAAGTGGTAATGGACACAAGCTTGAACATAGGAAGTTCCATCCAAACATGAAGAGGAACTTCTTTACTTTGAGGGTGGCAGAGCACTGGAACAGGCTGCCCAGAGAGGTGTTGGTGTCTCTGTATGTGGAGACACTTTGAGTGTCTGGACGTGTAACTGTGTGACCTGCTTTAGGTGAGCCTGCCTTGGCAGGGGGGTTGAACTAGATGATCTCCAGAGGTCCCTTCCAGCCCCTATCGTTCTGTGATTCCATGATAATCCGGTCAATGTCCCATCTGTGAGTGCCTCCAGGCTGCAACAGGGAAGACAATAAGCTGAGGAGCTCCTGTGTTCCTCCCTTGCTACTTATTGGAGGAATTTAGTATCTTAATGTAAGTATTGCTGAAAGCAGCCTGTACACCCCCTCTCTGCCCACAATCTGCACACATCAGACCAATAGATTATCACTGCAACCCCATAGTGCAGAGTTTACTGTGTGCTGATAAAGCAGTGATACCAAACACCTGGCCCAATCTCATTCCCTTCACTCTAGGAACTGTTCGTAGCCATAATCCGAAAAGCAACTGTTTGACTTCATTACTCACACGACCATAGGGAAAGGTCATCCACACTTTCAGAGATGGCTTCAGGCCAATAACCAGTATCTTCAAGGAAAAAAAAAAAAGTTTGAGTATATAGCAGAAAATGTCTCCTTTGTGATTTCTCACACAAAGCGTTCTGCAGCAGCAAGTTACCTTTGTTAGGGAGGCCATGGCCAGCAGTGAATACTGGGTGATAGGATGGTCTCTCAGCTCAACTTTTGTGTGTAATGGTTCAATACAGCAAACTTCCCCCTTTGAGCCACTGAAGAGACATCGAGATTCACACGTTCTCACTCCCATAACCCTCCTGCAAAGAAGGGAAATCAGCTTGGTGGCCAGCTATCAGGAAGAGATAGCCCAACAATCTCATGAAATCTCAAGACTGTTCTTTCATAAATATTGGGGGTTTTTTTAAAAGTCCTTTACACAGTTCCAGGGATCACTTCTAGTGTGCCACTGGAAGCAGTCCCATACAGCTGCTCAGATACAGACAAGAATTCCTTAAGATCTTAACAGTAAACTCTGGGAAATTCCTGGATGTGATCAGATCCCTAAACCGTCAATCTGGCCTCTTGAGGAGGCCAAAAAGAAAACAAGGAGTTACTGCACGGCAGCTCTCTCTGATGAAACAAGGAAAACCAAGAGGCAGCACTTTTATGACAACTACCAAGAGCCCACAGGGAATGCCAAGATCCTGCACAGTACAGTGACACCTTAATAACCTTGGCTATTCTTTGACTATTACACTACCAGACAGCATCTTGCTTCAGCTATGAAATTATACTGCAGTCCTAAATTTCACCTTCAATATTCAGACAGCTTTATTGCTTCCAGTGGGATTTTTTTTTTGCACAGGTTTTAGAAATTACAGCACAGATTTAGTTTCTTGTACTTTCTATGGGTACTTTGAGTTATTGTCTTACTTAAATGACAGTTCAAATACAGAGCCTCCGCTGTCGTTGCAAATTGCAAGTGTCGGGTCATCTGTAAACTGAGCAGATAATTAAATTAAAAGTGGCACTAAGTAATAAACTACAAAAACAAAAATATAGAAAAACGTATGCTATGGCATTATTAAAAGCACGGAAAATTACAAGCACTGTACCTACCAGAAAGACACATTTAACATACAGAGTTAAGACAATTTTAATGGCTTTTTAATGATGCGTAAGAAAAGCAAACTTTGTGTCTCACCTCCACCCCTCCAGCAAGCCCTATTGCTAGATTTTGTTACTAAGGTCCCGTTACTCTCTATTGCAGCTCAGAACTACAGCATACCCAAACCTGCACTACCGCTAGAACAGCTCACAGCCTCAAGCCCATGAGCTGGTGAATGGGACGCAGTTACACACAGACTAAAATCAGGAACATCCAGAACTACTAATGACACCAAATAATCAAGATAAGAAAGGGTCACAGCCACAGTTGAGGCACCCTTCTGAAGGGCTTTGCAACCCAGCATCTAACAGTACAGGCACTGGGCTGTATAGCAGTGTCTGAGTACTCTTCAATGCTGGTGCTGCTATCAGGTCATGAACTAGAGAAGAGGGCCACTAGAAGCAGAGGACCCGGCACAGGGCAAAGGTGGCAGAGATGGAAGATGCAGCCATAAGGGGGCACTTTCACATGCGCAAGACATTATTGATTGGCCAGCTCAGACCAGCCAGAACATGAGAACCTGTCCTTGAGCAACCTGCCCCACCAGACCCACTACATGAATTCCATGTGTGACACTGTACGGGTCTGGGAGGTTTCAGCAAGATCCAGGAAAGGAGAAGAGAGAAGAGTTTGGGTGATGCACTCTGACCAGGCTGCAGAGGAGCACTCTGCTCTGGCAGGAGATGTCTGCATAAAACAAAGCCATGCACAAAATCAGATGTGAGCTTTTGTGTGACAACAGCACTATGTTAACCAAAAAGCCATAGATGATTTCTCTTTCAACTCAAACACTTCCAATGTTGTTTGAAAAACTGCTGACAGAAGCTACTTTCTACACTTCAGACTCTTACAAGTTCAAAGTTGGCAAGTTTTGTATCCAGCTCAAACCACTGCAAGTTTTAGAGAAACGTATTCTAGCAACTAAGTCTTTGCAGATTTTTGGCATCAGAGAGAGGAGTTATAACAGACAGCAACTGTTGTTTGTTACAGAACGACTCACAGCCAATACTATTATTTCAGCTCTCAAAATACTTAGCTTCTTTTCAAATAGAATCTCTGCCTGTTTTTCCCCCCTCTGGATACTGTTGCTATAGAGGTCCTAGGTAACTGCTCTCATCTGTAAATCTGAAAGTACTACACAAAGAAAGTCAACATATCTAAGTGAACACAAGTGCGTTTTAAAGAAAAAATAAAGAAAGTAGTATACAAGGAGTGCATGTAGCGTATGTTACCTTGATGTGCAAAATGGCTGTTCCTGGGGGGTGGGCATCTGTTATTGATCGTAGCAGCTTCCCACTGGCCAGATCCCACATTGTGATCTGCAAGTAGATTGTTCTTAGTACATATGTTTGCTGTCAAGAAGTTCTCTGTCACCTCGTGCATTAGGACCTCAATAAATTTCTATACTCCCAATGTCATTCCGGGTTAGTAGGGTCTTCATATCAAAGAAAAGCGACCTGAACTCTTGTTTCTACCCTGGTTTTACAAGCAGTTTACTTATCTGCTTGTACTCTTGTTGACGACATTAGAATTATCTTCACAACTCTGAATCATGTTCTTTTGGCAACCTCTCACTACCTGCCCGAACTCACTCGCCTCACAGCTATCTGTCTGGTAACACAACTATAGAACGTAAAATAACTTTGCTACCACATAACACTGTTTAAAGTGGTTCAACACATTTCTCTCTCACCGAATCAGTGAGCAGTTGAATAATCTCTGCTAACACCTATTAGCAAAACTCAAGAATCTCCACAGCTGCCATGAACCTTGTCACACCTCTCCTCCTGCGTTTGCTCAGCATGACACGTCAGGTAGGATTATACAGCTTGGCTTGTGCTCAGATATTAAATTCAGGCAATTTCTCAAAACAACTTACTGCATAACTGAGGAATATTTAGCCCAGAAGAGCTGAGATTACAAGTTGAATCAAACTTCTTATTTTCTATGATTTCATAAAGCATTTATCAAACCTTCATAGACCAGAGGTTTCAGAACTGCTGCTCCAAAATAGTTTACCTGAGTATCATTTAAAATTGGCCACTGTTCTCCATGGATCAAATCTGTAATTCCACATGGTCTGGAGCAGTCAGTCATTTAACCCTATCATAGGCACTGGAATGTGTTTTATCTAGAATGAAGGTGAAACCCAAAGGAGCAAAGGGAAATGAAATTCAAAAGAAAAACAAAGCAGCCTTCTATGTATTCCATGGACCTCTAAATTTTATCAAGTTAACTTCTATTCATTTTGGTTTAGTTTTAAGTCTTACAACTTTTGTTCTTCTTTATGTCCTTCTCTGAACCTAAAACCACAACAGCAGCCTCAAACTCTTTTTCTCCTGCATTCAAAAGCTGTGCTGCTTCCACCATACAACAGAACCAAGGTATTAATAAAAATGAACTTTGGGTCTTGATATGAGTTTCAAGAATTTGATGTCATCACCACAGTAAAAACTATCTTTAATTAAAAAGCATAGATCTCAAAAAGGGACCCAGAAAGGCTAAGTTGGTTTTCTTGGTGCACCATTGCACATCTCAGTTTATCAGGAGTGGGACTTATGTCACAACGAGCCATGATTAATCGAATCCTTAACCATATTCTGTATTAGCCATTTCCTCCACTAAAATCCACCTCAAACCATCCAACTGAGTTAGCTCACCAGACATAGGAATTGTCTGGCCAAAAGATCTCTGGGCAGATCAAGCCACACAAACTGCTTCTCAGCACAAACCCAACAAACAGTCAGCTACATATTGAGTGTGCTTAGCTTGGAACTATTGTCTCCTCCGGATAGCCTTTCAGTAACAGTCCGCAGAAGGACAGAGCACAGGACCACATTCTCACCCTATGGGAATTACCTGTCCTTTTGCAAAGCCACAGAGGAGCCTCGAACAGTCATTGTTGATACTGAGAGCAGAGATAGCCCCATACTGGGCCCCAACAGCAGTGCTGCCCAGACACAGTCGAAGAGCCTGGTTTTGATCTAGAGCAGAACAATTAGTAAGAAACTAAAGAGAAAGAAAGAGCAATGATTAAAGTTGTCGTGCAATTATTTACATATATCATTCACTTGGGGTACGTTAACAATTCCCAGGCTTACAGTTAAGTTTTTAAAGAGTTTACAAGATGGGAGTACATGTTAGTACAGAAACAGTGGGACACTGTCTTGCAGGGAAAAACAAAATTTTTTTTTAAAAGTACAAAACAGACACAAGGAATATGGAAATGCAGAAGTATTACAAACAGAAGAAGAAACTACTAGAAAAATGAAAGCAATATCTAGCTTTCATTTTACTACTCTGCAACAATGCATAATTGTACCAAGGAAGATGACAGGAAATTAATTCTATCTTCTGAGCCTTGGACTTCTGTATGCTGGTTTGAACACCAAATACAAATGCCAAACACCAGCTTTTGGTAAGTGTAACTTTACATAACTTTTATTCCTTGATTTTGTTGATAAAGGCCAGAATCTGGAGTGAAAATGAACTTGTGTCCTGAAGCTGTACAGTTAAAATGCTCTAGGAGTTCTAGTGCACATATCTCTTATTTCGTAAGAAGCCAGCACTGATCACCACACTGGGACAGAACTTCCTTTCCTGAGAGCCAGGCTATGCAAAGGAGATGCTATTGCCTGCACAGCCTCCTAGGGCACTGGATATGGCCATGTGCTGTCAGCCCCTGCAAACAACAGGCCCCTCTGTTTGTGCTAAGTTCTTGTAATGCCCCCACCATCAGAGACTAAAAATTGCTTTATAAGATGTTGCACTTCAGGTGTTATGAATGATAACCCTCTGCCTGTCTTTCATGCATTGCTCTTAAAAGCTAAGAAGAGGTGTTTTCCACCTCTCTCTCCATTTTTGTCCTGCTTTTGAGTAGGGGAGGAAGAAAAGATGTTTTTGGAACAAAGACTAAAGATTTGGAACACATCAGAAGCATCACAGTAACACTGTGTGCAGGATTTTCATGGGTGTTGGTCTCTTCTCCCAAGTAAACGATCAATAGGATGAGAGGTAATGGGCTTAAGTTGTGCCAGGGGAGGTTTAGATTAGACATTAGGAAAAATTTCTATACTAAAAGAGTGGTTAGGCATTGGAACAGGGAAGTGGTGGAGTCACCATCCCTGGAGATGTTCAAGAAACGTGTAGATGTGGCACTTCAGGACATGGCTTAATAGATGATAAAGTTGGGTAGATGATTGGACTTGATGATCTGAGAGGTCTTTTCCAACCTTACTGTGATTTCACCTTGAGCAAGGAAGGGAAAGGACAGGATCCAGGGGAATCCCCTGGAAGAACTGCCTGAGGCAGGGGACAATTCTCCAAGTTGCAGCACGTGTAGCAGTGTGCTAGATGTTATACAGAGCATGGATGTATCTCTCATTTCTTCCCCAATACAAAGTAATGTACTCATCAAGCTGCACAGACAGATAGATGGCTGAGAACACACAGTGGGAGTCACCTTTCTAATTCTACCAGGGTGAAGAAAAGGCATTAGTGGGAGAACCAAAATAAACACTATCAAGAGGAGTACCTGAACTCACAGCTTACTCTAAAGCACTGTTAAGGTAAAGAGATAAAGGTTAGGGCCAAGTGAAAATACTTTTTCTACTCTATTCCTTGTTTTTTCTGCACCTACCTCAATAAGCTTGTCTGCTGTAGTGGCCCAAAAGAAAGTAAAAAGTTCCTTCTCCAGAAAAATCTGGAAAGTGGTAGCAGAAAGGTAGGGATAGAGAGGATATTACAAACATCACTTTTTCTACATGCCAAATGAGACAAAGCCTGGGAGAGGCAGAAAGGCCATGGTCTGTCTTGCAAGTGCATGAGGAAGGCTCAAATATTACAGAAAACTGTCAACTTTGATCTAAAACATGATGACAGTAGTGGTCAAGAGGACACCATATGTTATGGGTGCTCTGAGACATCAGCTCTGCTCTTGAAATCTGTGTGAGGAAGAGACAAGGCTGATCTGATGATTTTCCTGATTAATTATTATCAGCTCTGAATTAAGGCACATTTAGGCATAAGCATAAAAAAAAAGCTCTTCCCAAATGCTTGAAACAAAGGTGGCTATCAGCTGTCCAAACGAATGTTTTTAATTTTGCAGTTTACATAAAGCAATTCTTCATCTGAAAAATTTCTGGCAGTAACTACTTATGCTGCTCTCAAAGTCTGAAGTCAAAATGAGATGGCACTTTGATACAGCTCTACAAGAATAAAAACAAGTTTGGGAAAATTAAGTAAGTCACTTTCCAGAACAAAGGAACAAGCATAGCACTTCAGAAGTTATTACTTCTCAGATCACCAAGATCAAGATCATTTCCCTAAGCCATGATTTTCCTGAGTTTGAAAGGCCTGCTTTATTTCTGCAGAATTACTCAAATATTGCACACTGTATGAACAGGTCCTTTCCTCCCAGCTTTATTACGCACAGGACTAATAAGTGCGCTCCCAGGAAGTACATCCCTCTTGGGCCTGGGGATCAGGAGGACAACAGATGGTGAGCTAATGGGACAGGCTGCAGTCACCTTCTCCCCCAATAACACAACCAGGGCATGGTGAACCCTCCTTCCTACCACCCACCCTCAGATTAAGCTTCTAAAATTTAACCTCAGAGCAGAGGTTAAGTCAGACCACTTGTGGCTACCACATCAGGAACCCTCCTCAGCTGCATAACCAATGCATGAGCAGGGCTCTCAGAAGTTGCTGTCTGCTTGCATGGGTTTCACTGAGTTTCTGGCTTGTGGCTCTTTGAACTGGGTTCCTACTCCATAGTGCTCCCACTTGATGGGTCTCAGGCAGAAATAGGCGGGTGGTGATCTCATGGAGAATCTGTCCTGCTCCAAAATAATGCCTTTACAAACAGCTATGGACCTGCTGCCCCAAAACATTATAAATAGCACATTTACCTGTTCCTCTGCTATTCTTGCCTGAAGAATCTGGAAGTGTGCAATGCATACACATTCAATAACCACTTCCTAGACTGCCCAGCTGCACTATCCACTGACTGGTTACTGTATGGCCTTACTTGCTGCTTATCTGGCATCTTAAATTCTGGCACAGACAACATGCAAACTGGGCAAGACAGGGGTTGTTCATGCAGGGTACATGCACAGTGCAGTGTTACTGTACCTTTTCCTTTCCAGTCCACACAGAAAGGGCCAAAAGAGGAAAGAAAAAGCCAGAGATCAATATAAAAGAAAGGAGTGGAGTAATGAACAGTATATATGTGATAATCTCCGAAGACAGAGAGAACCTTCAGGTTTTGATAATAGTGTTTCCTTTTGTTAAAGTCTCCTCTTTGACTCATTCAAGTAACTGAGAGGATGCTGTGATAGCTAGTGGTTTAAAACCAAGAATCACTGAAGAAAAATGAGTTTATAATTTTGGACTTCATTGTACCAAAACCAAAACACACCCAAAAAAAAAAAAAATTCTGAGAGGAAATAAAACTGGAAGTTCACAGTGACATAACTGCTAAAAAATATCTTCAATAGTTGCCACCAGCAACCAACTCCTCATTACCATCAAAAAACAGCCAAGGACAACAGTCCCAAAAATCCAATTTTAATGCTAAGTACTTACACCAACTGTACCTTCATGATACTATGTTACCCCCCGACCTCAACAAAGACTGAGGACACTAACCATAAGTTTTACAGCCAACAGAGAAAATAAATGGTTTAATGTTAATAAAAACAAAGTTGAACTATATAGAAATTTTCTGTCTGGATCATAAAGTCTCCAAGAAAAATAACACATTTCAGTGAGTTCTGTCTAAGGCCTAGTTTTGAGTAGTGGCTTTTAGTAGGTTTGTACACTTAAAAACCTCTTCTAGAAAGGGGAAAAAAAACCAACCCTCTAAAGATGACTTGTTTATTGCTACAGGCTTGCTGGGAGATCACTCCTCCACTCCAGCTAGCACTCCTCAAGAAAAGACAGGGCACAGAGCATAACTGCTCACTGGCACAGTGCTCACAACTCCAAGTTTCAGAAAGAATCTGGCAAAAGGATCACCCTCAGTTATTTTAGAAGGAAAAAAACCCAAACCACAAAACCCCAAACATATATCCCCCAAGTGAGCACAGCACTAGAAACAAGCTAAGGATTATATTCCTACGGCACAAAAGATTGTAACTATCCAAATGTGGTAATAAAGCATCAAACAAAAGATAACCTACCTGAAAGACAGGTAAAACATGAGAACACCATACTCTTCTCAGTAATGTCAGATCATGCAATAAATTGCAAGTAGCAGAAAGATCAGATTGAGAAATTTAGATGGGTGCTTAGAATTTTTTTCCCCCTGCAGGATTACACTGCTCTGGAGGTTACAAGAGGAGCGTGTGCATGCATGTTTGCCTCTTGGGCAGTGTTTTCCATCAGTAAGAGTTTTTCAAGCCTTGGCTAGACAAAGCCAGGGCTGCCCTGACCCAGTTATGGGTCACAGTCTTGCACCAAACAGGGGGTGACTACAGCTTCCCTCCAGACATCCCCCTTCCTACCAACACTTCTGCAGCACATACAGCATGTCAGACTTGGCAGCTAATCCAACTCTAATCCACACAAAAAATACTGTTTTTCAAAGATTAGATGCACAATCTGAGAACTGTCCTGTGATAATTTTTCAAGAGCAAACAGAAGCATTCAAAAATGCAGAATGAAAGCTACCCAAATCTTCCTCAAGCAGACAAGTCAAGAGATACAGGGGGAGTTACGGGAAGACACAGATGAAATAGCTACATAAAGTCAGATATATGAAAGAAAAAAAGAAAGGGTTAAATAAATTGCTAGTGACAAAACTATTCCGTTTTGAACAACAGCAATGTTCAAAACTCAACTAGAAAACGGACCTACATTTTTGCAGGCAAAAAATAAGTTAATGTTTCCATTGCACAGTATAAACTATGCACAGAGCTTACAAAGCATCAAGAAGTAAATCTCATCCTGATTAACAGATCTAGTAGAAAAATATTTTAATTTAAGTAGTATAGAAATTGATCAGTCTACAGACAAACTTCTGGTTTAAATTACAGAATAAAACTGAGGCAGAACACTAATCCTCTCTCTCTGCACACAATGCACACAAGAAAGCTGTATCCTATGAGGATTTCTCTCTTTGCAGATGGATCTGAGGTCAATGCTCAAGTTTGTGCTATAGAACTGAAAGAATTCATCAGAGAACAGAAGGGTCCAGGAAGCAATTGTGCCCATATCTGAAACAAAGTTGGATGACATCACCTCACCAACTTTAAATTACAGCACAGATTCAGAGTAACTTCAATTGCGAGGGAGCTGTGGAGGTCTCAGACCAAGTCCTCCTGTTTCAAGTAAGTCAACAAGATCAGCTTTCTCAGGGCCTTCCTGACTTTTGAATATCCCCAAGGAAAGAGACTCTACAACCTCTCTCAATCCCTATCTAAGGCTTTAGTAGCCTCACAGTAAAAAATTTAATCAGAGTTTCCCATGTTGCAACTTGTGTCCACTTACACAAGGGTCTGAATCTCTCTTCTACAATCTAATGGAAAGGTATAGAGAAGATAATGTCCCCTTAGCCACTTTCTCTCCATGCATAAGAAACCCAATTCTCTCAGCCTTTCCTCATGCATCATGTGCTTCAGCCCTGTAATCATCTCGGTGACTCTCTGCCACTGGACACACTGCAGTACTGAGCAGTCCAAAGCTGGACAGAGTACTTCAGATGTGATCTCACAAGTGCAGAATAGAGGGGAGTATTTTCTTCAACCTGCTGAATGCACTTGTGATAATACAGCCCAGTACACGGCTGGATAAATAATACTTTTCAGTGGATTAGAAAGCTTTGAAAGCCATGTTTGCAAGTATACAGAGAAGTTCTTCAAAGCACTGACTTTTATTTAATAAAAGCCAATTGGTGGAAAGCTGGCACTGTGATTAACTGAGTAACTACAGACTACATAGCCTAGCAAAGATCATGGCCAAAATAGCAGTAAACACGTTGGTCTAAAGTAATTAACAGTGTAACAAAGAAACCTTTGCTTAAATGCACTTACACTGAGCAAAACAAACAAATCAATTTTACAAAATACATCAGTGGAAACACCAGAGCATACTAAGCATCTTGGACATTTAGGCATTCACTGGTCCATCCTCTTAAACAGGACTTGATGAAGAAATAACCACAACAAAACTTAAGACCAACCCTTTCTCTCTGCATGCTTATATGAGTCCTAGAGCCCCGTCTGGAGCATAAAATGTTAAAAATAATATCTCTCTATTATGATACTTGCAAAAAACAGCTTCTTGTTTAAAAGCTTACTGACTTCATAGTGTCTGCAGAGAGAGAGCAACAGGAAAATCAGTGTAAAAATGTGTTCCATAGCAGTGACACTGCAGATCTCCATATCCCACATAAATTTTAGAAAACCCACAAAGGTCTGCTACTAAAATTGCGTTAAGATCATGTTTTGACAGTAGCAAATAAGAAATTAGTTATATTCAGATTAAGCACACCCTGTGATTGTTTCAACACTGGATTAAGCAAATGGCATCCAATAGTTTAATGTCTAAATCTCAGGGAGGTGAGTCTTACACTGTTGTCATAATCTTTCCCATCCTTCTGTTGTACCCTGTTCCCCATAACTTTTGGTGTCTTGAATAATTTCAGCCAACTTTGAAAGAACAGAAAATAATGAAATTTCTAAAATTATCAAGACTTTGGTGCTGCGTAGGCAAAAGGCACAAAGTGTGTATGGGAGCAATTCAAGAGCTGCTCTTGCCCAGCTGGTAAATTGGATAAACAGAGGCACAAGCTCAGAAACTGTTTTAAGAAAGTCTGGCAACAAGGGGAAAGAAAAAAAATAATGTAATGAAGGGACAGAGGTGACTAGTGCAGGGGAAGGTCAGGGAGGGAGAAATCTATGATGCAAGCCTGCAGGTAGCCATGGGTTCCACTTCCCAAGGAACACATTTTAATTTCCCTAATGCTGGCAGCTATTTATGTCATAGGGTAGAAGCTGGTTAATACTGTATGAGATGATGGTTGCATACTGGTTCTGGTTTATTCCACATAAAAATAGAGTCATTTATATTTAAACATAGAAAAGGCTCTTTAGACAATTGCCACAGAGCTAAATTTCCCAGTATCAATCTGCCAGTCCCCAACAACACAGAAGAAATATGTCAATATGGACAACTAAAATACTACTTGTGCTTTATTTCTTTCCTATTTTCTAATCCCATTTAGCACAAACAGAATGTATTAGAAGAAATCCACCCCGCAGTTCTAATTCAGGCTGATTTAGTTTGTGTTTGTTTGTCTGTTGTTTTTTTAAGACCGTTAAAATGCAAAAAAAATCAAAACTTACCAAATATCAGTGCTAACCCATGGGAAGTCCCCACTGCTATCAGATTTGATGCTGCCTGAAATAGTCATGCAGAAAGCTTGACATTAGAAGAAATGTCAGTGACAAATCCACCACTTAAACTTTCACTACACTCATGCAAAGTTTGCCAGAAGGGGAAGATTTAGAAGATTACAGATATAACCATTTTCCAATTTGTATGTGACAAGCCATTCCTACAGGAAAGCTAGAGAAGTATTATGCCTAAGTGAGCATCACACAGATTTTCTCAAGTTCAGAGGCTGCCTTTTCCTCTACTGTTTGAAATTCAAACAGTGTACCCACAGTGAAATTTCTTCTGTCAGCCTCTTTTGGTGTGGTAGCTGACTACAAAAACTCAGAGGGTTTTTCTCACTCAGCTGCTACATCCACTCTGAATACTTCTACAACCCTGGGCAGTGCTGGCCCCTGAAGCGATGGTTCACAGCAAGCCCAGAGATGCCAGCATCCTTCTGTGGAAAATGAAACATAGCTCCGAGATTCTACTGCACTTGTAAACCTGCACCCAATTAAATAAAACTTAATAGAATTTACATCATGCTGTAGATATATCAATATTGCTCTACTTTTTATTTCTTAGCAAGTGTAAGTCGGATGGAAAAAATTAAGTGCTTTAATATCTGGAGTATGTAAATACAGGTTTTTATGTTTATGTGCACATCAGTCACAGTGTGCTTCTAATTTTGCTGTGCAACCTTTTGCCTTATATGTAAACTAAGGTTTTTTTCCTTTTTTTTTTGGAAGAAGAAATACAGTTTCTTACAGATTGCTGCTACTAAAAAGTGACCAAGCACATCTTTAGTTTCTTTGTAAAACATTAAAACACATTTCACGAGGGTAGAAAAAATGCTTGCTGTCTTTCGCTTCCTTAAAATGTTTCTCTTCTCCTTTAACTACAGGAAGCTTCACTTCGGATGTATTTTAATTAGCATACTTGACTTCAAGAAGTTTAATGCAAATTGCCAAGCAGGAGTATCTTTCAGACAGGCTTCTAGTGGAATTTTACGTCATAGTTACATCATAGCCATAGAGAACTTGATCCCATAACTTCATGAGTATTGCAGTTCAAGTTTTTTTAAATAATTGTTAGAAGTCAAAGCAATAACTGGCAAAGAAGCAATAGATAGGGAAATTAAATGTGTTCAACAGATGAACACATAACCTTATCAGGAAAGGTTAGGTGCTCAACTAACAAACCCTGTTGATGACATGAAAAAGGGAGAGCATGGGGCTTGAAGCTGGGCAGTTAAGAAAGACTGAACTCTGGCCCCTTTCATGTTGCTTCTCCCACCCCTCATATTTGAAAATTGTTAGTAAAGGTAAGAAGGAAGATGAATTTATCATCTGACTTAAATCACTGTTTTTAACAACCTTGCATGAAAACTAACTATACAGTGCTTGAAAATTGTTAAGAGTACTTACAATTGCAGTGGGCAAACCAGCATCTACTTTGTCCTAGAAAAACAGGGAAAGTCATGAGCAAGAGAGACAGAACTCCCAGCTTAGTGCATGTCTCTAATTATTAGAGCTACAACACACAGAAAAATCAACACACGTTGTGTTTTAATAGTCCCACCAGGGCAGACAGTGCTGAGGGAACCACTGGCTAGAAATACCCAAAAGGGATAAGAAAGTGCAGAGAAATGGAGAGGATGCAGAATATCCTGCAATTCTGTATGAAAGTTACTGAATTCTTCTCAAAACAGTCCAATCTAAATAACAGTTTTCAGTATTCTTTGTGTACACAGTATAGTCATTAATGTCAAAAACAGTTCCTTCTCCCTTCTCAAGCACACCTTATTAGCTTCCTCTGCAGGTGGCTGACCCACACCTCCACTGATGCAAGTAACAGCCAGCAGCAGCACACCGACATTGAAACTCTGGTCACCGGCACCACAAAACACTCCCAGATGAGTCACTAGTGTTCTATTATAATAAGCCTACCTCACATGCTTTGGAAATTATACACTTTATAAACTTCCACCATAGTCTTCCCCTGGTAGTACGATCTAAAGATCTGGGCTGTACCCGTGCCTGAAGCGTGGGCACGGGTGCAGAAACATGAGGCCTGCTCCTCACTCAGCTCAGAAAAAGAAGTGTTCTGTGCCTGCTGCAGGCATTAAGCAAACCTGTTTCCAGCATCTCCAAGCAAGCAGAATAACAGCACTGCTATCATTTTATATTCACATTACCCACCAGGTTTAAGGACATATCAGTGTTAAGGATGACCGGCCATATTACTGCTGCAATAAGTCAGCTAATATCTACCTGATTCACTACTGCCTGAGGATTACTAGTTGGTAGTTTCTGTACCAAACATGCTAATATTATCCAAAGCTAATAGCAGGGGGAGGGAGATCACACACACACTCCTCCACCACACCAGAAGAGTTTCAGATTTTTCATAATGGACGTTACCAGGAAAAAGACACTTACTGCTGCAGATACTATTTGGGCAGAAATTCCTTTCAGAAGTGAGAGCCGTATAACTGACCCATGGAGTGAGAGGGAATCTGGCAGTTTTTTCTTCCTAAGGAAATAAGAAATAAGCCAAAGGCATTAGAGTGGAATAAAAGTTTGGAACTTTGCCTAACGGTAAGCCAACAGGAAAATCAGTTGCGAGTGCACATACTCGTAACCAATGCAGTTTCCATTCTTATTCTGGGGGCCTACTTACACAGAATGAAATGGACATGAGATCACCAGCCAAGCCTGCTATGCACCACTGTGCCTGTGTAAAACTTGGTTTCAACTCATCTCCCGGAAGAAAAAAAAAAAAAAATAGAAATAGTTCTTCAAACAAATTATCAGTTTCAAGCACATGTCTGCAAATTTTAGAATTTCTTAATAAATCCTGAAAGTACACTTTGTTCTTTTATTAATCTGCTAGTGAGTCAGGCAGTTTCATCCGTTAAAGGTATCTAAGGAAAAATACGCAATTGGAAAAGGCTCATTAGCAGAATACCGACCCCTAGGAAAACCAGATGTATGCTTAAAGAATAACATTCAGTTAAAACACAGCTGATCTGACACAAAAGATTAAGTGTTTCCGTTTATGGAGAAAATGTCTTTTAAAAGTAACTAGTGTAAGGGAGACAGTTTTTTCTAAAGCACATTGCACTGCAGCATATGGACTAGAGGGAAAATCCCCACAGAAGCTGCAATTTTGTTGCCAAACTCACACCACCAGAAAGCCAAATTTCTAAAACTAACAGAGAAACAATTTGATTCTTAGCTCTCCAGAGATGCACAAATAAGTAGCTTAGAAGTTGGCTGCAGAAACATATTGCTGCTAGCTTGTATTATGGTGATGGACCCATAAACGTGGCAACTAGCTTCACCCGAAGGTAACAGTAACACTTCAGGTTTTTGTGCCGACTGTACGGAAAAATGTTTAAGTGATCCCAGGTAACAACATTTCCCTCATTACAAATCACACTATTTAAAAAAAGCAGGGGCAGTGAGTCAGTACACAACCACACACCATCACACTGGAGTGTTTATATCCTATGCCAATTGCTCATGCAACAACCACAACTTCTTATGGCACATAAGGTGGCCACTGGAGTGTCTCAGGATCAGGCCACCATTTGATTAATAATGGGATAAGTCAGCAGTGTTATAGCTAATTATCACATTTCCAAGATGCTTTTAGATGTCAAGATTAACATTCCATTTACAGGAGTGACAGCAGTTCACTTGCCCTTTAAAAACAACCACCAGCTGCTTGCAGACGCTGGAAGTCATCAGACACACCTTTGAAAGATTTTCTTTAAAGCCATCATGGTTCAGTGTTTTAAAGACTCCATTAGAATTCAGAGAATTTAAGTAGTCCATCTCCCATAAAATGCATTTGTTGCTCAAAAAGGCTAGACCTCGGTTGAAAACCAAATCCCATCTTTGCCTACTTATCTTGCAGGAACAACACTGTTCTGTCAAAAGCAACTTCATCAGAGTCCCTGCAGCACCCACCTGGGACTTCAGCACTAGGATCTAACAGCAGGAGATGAAATCGGTGCGTGAAATTGAAGGGTTCCTACCCAAGTAACAGACAAATTGGATGCTCACAGCAAAGCTAGGGAGGAGGCAGCAGGAGGTTGCCTTAGGAAGCTTCTATAGTTCTTACCTTTGGACTATGCTTCTACCCCCTTAAAAAAGGAGAACCTGCTTTTAATGGATATAAGCAGTGCTCCTCCAAAATTCCTTTAACTTCCCAGGGTGAGAGTCCTGCAGTACCTTTTCAGGTGTGTCCGGTCCCCACTGTCAGAGCTTGCTACAGAAGACGTGTCATAGGAGTGTGTATCCATGTTATCAATGTTCAAGAGAAAGGGATCCTCCAAAATGAAAGACTCTTCTTCATCATCAGTCTGAAGGAAGAGAATCACCACAGCTTACCAAAATTTCAAAACACACAACACACTGTCTGAAACATCAGCAAAACAGCATCAGTTAAGCAGAAAAATCCAGGAAAGAACATGACAGTCTCATATGTAAAAAACAGGACTATCTATTATATTACTGGACTGATCCTGTGGAAGAACCAGTTTCCAGAATTCACAGGAGTGGGCTGAAAAGTTATTCAACTAATCTTCTACTCCATCAAAACTTTAATAGACTTTTAACGAAGTTGTTCTCAAGTGTTTCCAAATGCTGAGGGAAGGCCTAGAATAATTACACACTCCAGCACTTCACCGAGTGGTGGCTGAGTCTAACAGTTCTTCCAGCTGCTACAAGGGTTGATTTTGCTCTTCTCTGTGCTCTACTGCTGGAGATCTCTCTCTCTCTCCTCCCCAGCTTAGCATGGTACTGTTTTATTACAGTATATTTTTAAACAGTCATTCTCTGTGATGTCTTCTAAATTCAGTACAGTTCATGTTGTTTTCGAAGCACAGAGATAGGGAGAGCAAAAACAATACCACACCCAATGTCAAGCACGCCGAGAACAGAGCCAGTGCTCCTCGTTTGTCTTGCAGCTGGCAGTTCTGTGCCCATTAAGTGTCCCTTGTCCCAATGCACCTGTATACCTGGCTCTGATTTTCAGATGCTTTGCCAGTCATTCCCATCCTGTATGTACTGAGATAAATAGCACTGGAGTAAGACTTTGTGTTGTCTGCACTGAACTACACTTTCTTCACAATTACCTCTCAAGTTTAAGACGTGGATACTACTACTATGACATGGATGTGACTGCACCTTCTTACAGTTTGATATCACTCAGATTTAGTAAGTTCCCTTTGCCTTGATCACCCAAGGCATGAGAAGAAACAGGACATACCTCTGTATTCCTCTCATCCCTAGGCTGTATCTGTTTGGGACACCTTATATCTGTATCTTTAATACAGCTTTTTAGAATTGTCATCTCTCCCAGGCTCCTCTTCTCTTTATACTGGCTTCCTAGGAAGCCATCATGTTTCCCAGTTTGTTAAAAAGCTTGTTTTCATGGAATTTATCTTTACTTCCCTATCCTTCTTTTCCTTTCTGAGAATCATACACTCATACGGCTATTGTAAAAAACGCACTGAATCTGATATAAGTGAAACAAAGTCAGCTCTTCCCTGCAAGGTACAGGAAACATCAGATACTGAGACAGTTCATGACTGCTGCCAGAGTGCTAATGCACAGTGCAATGCACACTACAAACGGAGCTGTGAAGAATCTAGTTCTCATCTTCTCCGACAGCTTAAGAACTACCCATAATTCTCTGCCTTTATTTTTAGCTGGGGAGAATAAAAAAAAATTGTTAAATGACACTGACTTTTAATGGACTCTATAGTCTTCAGGTGACTGTCCAAATGCACAGGTCAATGCGCTTAAATTTGATGGAAACCCTTTGTGTTTTAGCTGTGGCTATTTTGACTGAAAATGACAAAATTGCACATTACACATTGTACACCAATTATTCAACTGAGCACGTGCTTTGTCAGCTATCAGGAAATGAAGAAGTTACACAATATTATTTCTTAGGAAAAACACAGTACGAAAAGAACCAAAGGAGTACGTGCTGCCTCATCCTAGCTCCTCCCTGTATGAAATTGCTGCATGTCTGATGGACCACTCACCTCATTTAGGATGCTCTCCAGTGTTGGAGGAGTATCAACTTGAGGGATGTCAAATTCTTTGTCATCGATCTGTACATCAGAAACCACAAGACTATGTTTAGGTTGGCTGCTCCACCTTCCAAACTCTTCTTCTAACTAAGGGTAAAAAAAACCCAGCTACACCTGCAGTCCTTCCAACATACCACTGCCTACAAAGGCACCGTATATACTACAACACCTTCTATTCAAAATGCATGCTCTGAAATTGGGCACTGCAAGACAGAACAGGAGGTATTTAGTATCAAAAATATAAGATAGCTCCCTGACCTATGTGTAGATGTGAAATTTCAAATACTATTTTTATAGTATTTTTATATACTATTTTTCATAGTGTTTTATGTAATATTTCTAAGGATCACTACCAATGTTACACTACTACAGATAGATATCAATACAAATGATTGTTTTTTCCTGACTGCTTCTTAATAGAAAAAAACATAGTTTACTTAATGATTTTATCTGAGACTTGCATTACTGAAAATGGAGCTTTGCTAGAGTGGAATGGCCAGGCCTTAGACTCGGGTCCTACTCACCCACATCCCTCTGCTGTGCTGTCCCCACAGCACCTCGGTGCGGGTTCCCATGGACTTATCACCGGCTGACCACCAGCCCGAGGTCTGAAGCGGCATCTTGCGGGGTGCAGGATTATTTTAAACTCTTGCTTACCTGCTCCTTTAGCATTTACACAGCACAAGCGAACCCGCTACCCGCATTTTGCCCACCAGCAACAACTACCTACGCATGAGCTCTTAGAGAGGAAATAAACAGGATGGAAGTTGCCTGTAAGGTTTGTTTTCTGCGCACAACAGGGCACAGGCGGGACAAACGCCGCTAACCTAAGCGACCGGACAGCGGCGGCTCTCGCCGCCCGCGCCACGGA
>JAAGNO010018194.1:0-25027 GCA_033439905.1 Ceryle rudis
ACTGCAAGAGCCTTTTGGACTGGGTATGCCTGGCTGTGTGGGCTTTCCAACAAATATCAGGGTGATTGAAGTCACCCGTGACTACAAGGGAGAGTGCTCTAGAGACCACTTCCAGTTGACTGTAGAAGTTTTGTTCAGCACTTGTTTATAGCCCGACTCTTCCAATGAGTACAGTGCAACACACCAAAGAACCACGGGAGTGGGCTGCTGATGGCCCCATCAGGGGGGAATCCACTTCCTGGCTGGGATGAGCGGGGAGAGGTAGAGAGGCTGCAGACCGTGTTGCGTCCTGAGCACTGAGACAAATTCCAAGCTGCGGTGAGAGAGGAGAGGGAGCCCAATGGAGAGGCACGGTGGGCAGCTGGCATGGCCGAGGCATGGTGTGGCAGTGCACTCACTGCCTAAGAGCAGTTTTGGAGGTCAGAGGAAAAATGTCCGGTTGAGATAGATTGTATTTTTTTTTTCTCCAACCTGCAGACCTCTCAGGCCTACTCTGGGTCTATGTCTCATGCCTCTGCAGCAGCAGTAACACACCACCGGTGTGCCTGCTCCTCTCCTGCACCCCAGCCTGTGTACCGCTGCTGCTTCGTGGGGGTCACCAAGCCCCCCAAGCCTCAGTGCTGGAGAAAGAAAGAGGTGTCCAGTGTAAAGGGGTAAGGGATTGGCACCTTGTGGCACCCAACTTGTCTGATGCAAAGCATAGATAGCCCTCTGGTGCAGCGCCACACTGAAGTGTACCTTTGCCTAATAAAGACAGGTTCACTAAAAATAATGGAAAACAGAGGTACTCATGCTAAGAGACTTGGAAGCTGTGATTCAGGAAGGTCCCTCACATCATCTCCTGCCTGATTCTTTGAAGCAGACAGTAATTTCTCATCTTTCCTCTTACCTTGGGATCTGTGGTCTGGTCAGATGTGAGGAAGCCGCTTCCCTAATTCCTGGCAGCAACAGAATGCTCCCATAGACCCGCTCTGCTCCACTGCTCAGTGCTCTCAGGCTCCAGACAAAAGCATGTTTTTATCATTTTTATTAGTCATTGCTCAAATGCAATAACCAGCCACTGCTCATCTGGTGGGGGTTAGGAGGGTGAGGACAGCTGGCTGGGGGTACAGTGGCTGCCGAGGGAACGGGGGACCGAAGGCTGGTGCCCAGGTGACTCCAGCTGGGCTGTGCCAAGCTCTGACAAGGATGCTGTGGACCTGCAGAAGTGGTGTCCCCCACACACTGGTTTGGCAGCTGAGCTCCCAGTCAGAAGGGACAGCACAAGTGCCAGCACACTGGTTGGACACAACTATCACATGGCTGGTGGGACACAGGGCTGCTGCGATTCCCTGGCCTCAACTACCCTAGCCCCTGCGGTCGGTGTGCCCTCTGAGCTCTGCCAGCACCAAGGGGCAACGTGTTTATATGTGTGTTTATACGTGCAAGGGTTTTTTCCTGTTAAAACAAAGGAATGAAACCTCACAGCCTCCCTTAGATGCATTTCAGGCTGTGTGATTTAAAGGGCAGAAAGCACTGCTGTTAGAATGAAGGTGTCTCTTTATTATGCAGCAAAGTAATTACTTCCCAGTCAGTAGATAGGACTTCAGCCACTTGGCACTTTCTTGCATGCCATTTTCCAATCCAAAAGAGCAACTTGGGATTTTGTGATAATTCAAGCAATCGGATGAGCTCATGCAGATGGCATTCATTCACTAGAAACACCACACAGATCCCATTCAGCCTCAGCACTCATAAATCCATGTGACACTTTTATCTATTTATAAACTTTTAACAGCAGGTTATGATTGTTATGCAAGCCATTTTCCAGGGATTAATAAGCAGCTTGTGTTGATGGCAGTGAGAAGGGCCATTAACTTCTCTGGGACAGTCATTAATCTGTAGTAAATGCTCAGCATCTCTACCATTTCCATGTAATTAAATAATCAATACTGCCTTTTGATTCAAATAACTGGAGAATTGTTTTTCAAATTTATCTTGGCTTAGGGTGCTCTTAATTCTTTTTGTTTTCAGCAGGGCAGGAAACAGGCACATGGCAAGTCAGACTTTCCTTTGGTGTGACTGACTCTTAAATCATCAGCTGTTTCATACAAAACCTCTCAAGTGTTCAAAATATGGTTCAAACTGGCCACCAAAACCTATTAATTGGTCTGGATGGAGAAAAAATAATCACAAATGTGTTGTCTTTTTTTCTTTTAATATAAGAGTTCTTTCATTATTGGAACATAACTATGTCTTTGAGTGACATGACCATGGGAGGTAGCCTGGCAGAATTAAAATCATCAAACAGAACATCCCCCTGCTCAGCCACCTCCTGAAAAGTCTGTTTTGATTCATTCTGCACCTGGCCAACATGACCTCTATGCCCTCAGGTGCATGGGCTTGTGGTCTTCATTTCTCCTTCCCATCTCCCCTGCCTCCCCACCTTTCTCTGTCCAGGCGATTGTGTAAGTCACTTCTCTGCTTTGGTTTTGTTCTCATCTTTGCTGTTGAATCCAGTGATATGTACAGGTGCTGACAGATGAAGGTAATGGTGCTCACCACAAACCTGGTCAGGCAAGGAGTGAGAGGAGAGCATGTGCTGAAACCTAAGAGGAACAAGGAGCTGGAGAATGAGATGACTGCAATCCATGAAAGGATCTGAAAGGGCTAGCTGGAAAAGCAAAGCAAATATAAATCATGGCAGAAGAAAGAACCCAGGATAAGGAAGAACCAATAGGTAACAAAGAAAACAGCTTTGTCTTTGCTTTGTCTGCAGTAAAATTGCTGTCAATCTGGGGACAAGAAAGGGATGAGAGAAAGGAATTTGGTATCATTATGAAATCAAAGCAGCAGGTTTAGATCAAAGGTCTTTGGAGCAGGGGATGTGCCTAATCATGTATTCATACAGTAACTGACAGAATGAGGCTTTTGTCTTGACTTAATCCTCTGGGAGTTGTCAGAAAGTAAACACCACACCATGGCAAGCTGCACCAGGAACTCTGAGATACATACAGAAGAATAAAAAATGGGAGGCTGATGGCAAGTGATGGTCAGTGGTAGGTGTACTGGAAGCTAGTGGGAGAGGAAGGCAGTGGGAGGAAATGCTTAAATCAAAATATTGGTCCAAAGCCTCAGAGGGGAAGAGAGTCAAGCAGGAATTAGAACGTGATTGCTCTCTTCTGCTTTAGAGAGTGTCCCACATAGTACGGAGATCTGTCACATGTTCCCAAAGCCCCAGCAGGGACAGCTAACAGAGATTTCTCCAGCTGTCTCAGTATCCATCCTATTTAGGTAATGCCTAACCTGGGCTGTGCCTGCCAGAGCAGAGCCAGTCTAGTGTCTCTCAGCTCCCCTGAGGAGGTGGTGTCCCTCATCACCCCTGGATATCCATGGCAGGAGAGGCCCACGTGAGGACTGGGTGCCTGGAGGCTCAGGTGTACAGTGGCATGGCAGGGTCCCCTCTGCCAGTGCCTCTCCCAGCCCCTCTGCAGTGGGTGACTGGGGAACCATGAGGAAAGGGGCTGCTTCTCTCTGAATGAGGGCAGGAGAAGTGCCTCTAAGCCCCCATCCTCCCTGATACAGCCCCGTGCCAGGGCCCTGCCAGAGCAGCAGAAAGGGATCTACTGTGCTGCTCCCCGTAAACTTCCAAAGAGCAGACCCTTTCTCAAAGGCGTATGGCACCGTGGGGCTGTGGATTGAGGCTGGGATTAAAATTTAAAAAAAAATGTTGTTAAAATAATGTTGAAGTCATACCTAAGGAACCAGCATTTCAGCATGGCTTTTCTTTAGGAATTCACAACAATGCTCATGTGTGTTATTCTGAAACACACAGATAAAACACTCCTTTGCTCTATTTTTCTCTTGTACTAGAATCTGGACATTATTATGCAGATTTCCACTATAGCAATATTACAGCAGAATAAATAGCTCTGCTATACAGTTAGGGGAATCCTATTACATCTTCAGTAACTCTCAATAAGCATCATCGCTATTATACCAATTGAAGGGACAAAAACCAATTTTTAATTAAAAATATTTATAGCAGGCATAATACCAACTGCCAGTTTCACTACCCAGTGAATGCGTTTTGCAGCTGGTACTAATTCTCTCTTATTTCCATGAGGGTAGCCAATATCATCTGTTCGTTAAGCAGAGGACATTTCAGGAATATCCATGTTGTATGCTGTAACTAACTGAGAAGTTCCTCCTTTGACAGATTTTAGGAAATCAAGATTGCTTTGCTATGTTATTCTGGGACTTCATAATAGAGAGGTCATTTCCCAGTGATCTGAGTAGGATGCATCATCAGTTTTATTCAAATCAATCCTACAAACTGCTTTCCAGCAGATAAGAACATTTTAATTAGCAATATGTCTTTTGTCTTCTATCTGCAATGGAGTAGGGGGTGGGAAATTGATTTCAGCATGCCCTTTATTTTACTGGTAGAGCAGCACAATCAGAAGGTGTCAGCAGAACCACAGGCAAATTAATTTTGAGATACAGAACTTCGTAGAGCCGACAGCACAGCTGCTCCTTCCACTGAGTCTGGCTGGGTTGAGCAGGCAAGCTCACTGCTTCTGACAGCACCAGGCGCTCCAGGAGGCAAATTCTAAGGCTCTCGTGGGCAAAGGGCACAATGGCTCACCCTGGCTGGCTCACCCTGAAAGACTCTCACGTTTTCTGTGCCAGAGACCACGTAAGACCTCAGTTCTTGTCCAGATTAGATGTATTTGTCAGTAACTGAGCTGTAGGTAGGTGATGGCCAGATGGCCCTAGGAGCTGTAAGAGCAGCTGTAACCTGCAGCTTCTGCTGCAGCTGTATCTCGGACTCAGAGGAAACCAGCAGGCAAAGGATGGGGCACAGAGGAGCCCTGTTGCCTTCCTCCTACCTCTCTCTGCCAGAGGACTTGTGTCTGAATTTTGGAGCTGGAACAGTGTCTCCACCAATTTTGTGCCTATGGGGAGCCCTATCCCCATAAACACAGGGATTCACCAGAGTCAGTTTGTCCTTGGTTCACATTCATGCAGCTCAGAGGGGACTTGGCATGCTGAAGGCTCCAACCCATAAAATCTAATATGAAACTTCTTGTTCTCTGTATTCATCTCAGGATAGCCAGCAGCCCAGCCAGCGAGGAAATCCCCTGGTGATTTATCAAAGTAGCAGCTGGGAGCTGACAAACCAAGCGGTTCATCATAACCTGGCTTGTGACTTGCTAAATCCCATATGGTTATTGTTTTTCACTTTAAAACATTAGCAGTGATTTTCAAAACCCTGAATTTAGCAAGCTGTGTTTCATAATTGGAAAGATCAAACCCCATTTGAATCTCTGAAGTCATTTACAATATGCTTATCCTTCCAACTGCAATAGATTATTCCAGCAGCAATTTCCCCTGGCCCGGATCCCCCATGGCAGCAGAGGAGCCCAGGGGACCCAGCTGGAAAGGCGAGTGATGTAAAATGGTGGAGAGGGGCATCCATGAGGGGAGCAGAGGCCAACCTAGGAAGTGATTCAGAACAAGAGCTTAATATAAGGAGGTGCTCTGAGTCACTCCTGAAGGAGCTTGACTCCCTCCACTGCCTGCAGACAGACCTGTGAAAAGCAGCTGCTGTTGCTTAATTAGCCTTTGTGAACACTCTGCTTTAATCCATCTTTACAGCTTGCGAAAGCCTAGCATGTCTGTGTGCTGATCTTGCTCTAGGCAAGCATTGCGCCAGTCATCAACAGCTTCAAGAAGCCAAGCTCCACCAGCTCTGTATAGGAATGTCCAAGCTGTTACATCCGTATTTTCTTACCTACAGGGAAATAAGTCTTGCAGTCAACCAAGGAGCAAACCCTTTCTTCTGGCACAGATGGCAATAAAGGCTTCCAGAACTCTTTGGATTGGACTGGAATACAGATTTTCTGAGTATTCATCATGTCCTAGGCTAGCTCTGATTTTAGCTCTTCCCCTCAGTATTTCATGGAGATGAGCAGTGTGCATTTGAGTGATATGCCATTGGTAGCAAGTAAAGACTCACTTTACAAATGATACCTGTCAACCCTCTAGAAAAGCGGACTCTGAGTAAGTGGAGCAGCAGAGCGTGAAACATTCCTTTTCATCTTTTTGCTCAGCTGTTCATGAAATGGCATATGGAAAAGCAAACCATTATTCCCCATAAATGTTTTCTTTGGGTTTAAGTAGAGTTTGTAGATTGATTAATAGTGAGTTTTCACCAGCCCCAGCAAAGGGGAGTCAGATGGTATAGTGAACTCTACAGTGACCTCAAAGACCTGGGTATCCATTACCAGAGCTGCTACTAAGCTTGAGAAACCCCTTTCCTTGCCTAAACTGTAAATTTTCAAGGACAGGAACTTTCTCTAAGTGCATGTTTGTACAAGAGGGCAATTTGAGACTATCTTGTGTGAGGTACAGCTGCAGTGCAGACTTCTGGCTGATGAAAGTTGTATCCAAGGAGGAAGGAAATGCAACAGAGCCAGTGGGTGGCAAAGTAGCTATTAAAACAACCATTTAGAATAAAGTGTCACAGACTGACATTTGATTGATAAAAATTCATTTTTGCATGACACTGGGCAGGAGAAAAAAGCCCATCTGTTCTGTGCAAGCATTGCACATTGTTAAGCAAACCGTTCGCAGCTTGGCAGATCAGAACGTTAGGAGAAAGGATAAAAAAAAAAAGGCCAACCATAGATGAGCATGAATACAAGATGAGTCATTGAAGTTTACCCAAAAGCAACATAAAAATGATGGTTCTTGCCAGGAAGTTATGCCAGGGTATTCTCACAAGCTTGGTTTGCCAGGATGAGCAGGCAGAGTGAGAAAGCAGTGGGGAAGAGGGGGGCATTCTTCTGCCGCTGAGGCTGGCGAGGGCCACCGGGCTGCTCGCTGCAGGGAGAATGCATGTGTTTGTCTTAGTAGACAAGGGGCACCATTATCGCATACCTCAGCAGGGTTGTAGATGTCAACCAAATAATTGTTTTTATTTAGAATATGATGTCCAACTAGTGAATGAAGCTTTTTGGGTGTCCTGGAAAGATTTTATATACAAACCAGCTGGAATCCCATTGACAGGAACACCCTCTTCCTTTCCCTCGCCCTCCTCCCCATTACTTTCCATCAGACAGAGCTAGAAGTGACAGAGGAGTTCCAAGAAGCCTGTGCCTTTTAGCAGTAAAATGTACTGGTGCTAGGCATCTGACACTTATTCATTAAGAGAGACCCAGGCAAGCATTTCATCACTGAGTTGAGTATTTAATACATGAATGGGTAGTGAGAAAACATATTTGTGGCCATTTCAAAAGGCTGTCACACAAAGAGACTCCAAGACTGAGCAGGTTGGAAAAGCTGCAGGGTGCTTTGGAAATATCTCAAATGAACTCACGCTTGTAAAACACAAAGTTGTTGTTGCAGCTTCCAGAGAAAAGTGAGAAGTAGAGTGAGCTGGCAAGTGTGGGGCAGGCAGCGGGTGCTAGGCTCCAGCCTTCCTTTAGCACAACTGCTAGGTCATAGGGAGAGGGGGGACTTACACAGCTTTTCATGCAGAACATAACAGCTGCACCTGTCCCAAAACAGTACGACATCAGAGTCCCATCACTCCATAGCTGCATGAATGATGTGCTAGGATTTTCCAGAAAGTCAAAGGACAACAGATCATTCTGGTACCTCTAGTACATCTCATGGCCAATGCTGGAGAGATACAGCTTCTTATTGTGGGAATCTACCATTTCTTCAAGGACAATTATTAACTGTAAATATATTCAAAACAAGAACTGAAAATGAGTGAGGATTTCCAATAGCTGGAAGTAGAAGAATTTTTCAAATGAGACAAAAAAGGGCAGAAACATTCACTAAAGTGCTTTCTCTCTACTTTCTCTACTTACAGGTGCTGGCTCTCATAACAGAAGAGTGCATCTTATGCATCCCAAGTGTGCCAAAAGAGCTGGCTGAGAAGGGCATGATTTTTCAGTAGCTTCTTAAATACCAGGGGAATTACAGAAAATTTAAAGCAAGATGGTAATGTGCTAGTTGAACAGGACAAGTAGGAGGTCACTGAAAGCTATAGAGCGGCTGGTTAATTTCCATCCCGTGTGAAACTGTAGAGATGTAACAGGCCAACAGCAAGAGTAAACCCTGGGATTATTAGGTCCACAGGCACTCACTGGGACTAAAGGACATTGCCAATCTCATGGGTCAGGTGACCCCATTTCAGCATGTGCTGGGCTGAGACATCCTGCCTAAGTGGTCTCAAAGCTTTTTACTGTAGGTATGGGCCGTGTGCTGATCCTGTTATCGGGTTTAAGAGCAGGAACTGCAGTCCTGCCAAAACTAGATAGGGGTTAAAAAAAAAAAGAAAAGGTCACCAGCAGACACTGCTATCAAACAGAGTGCTTGCTTCTGCTCTTACACTGTTGGAAATCATCAGCAAATTAGTTATAAAAGGAACAGGCAGGCAGCATGTTCCCAGCTGAACTGCTATAAATGTCACAGCATTTGTATTGACACCAAAGGCTGCTTCACCACAAAACAGAACAAAACAAAACAAACGCAAACAAAAAAAAAAAAAACAAAAAAACAACCAACCCCCCCCAACAACAAAAAAGTAAAACAAACAAACGAAAACCCCCAAAACAAAACAAAACAAAACCAAAACAAAACCCAAAAAACCCCAAACCAAAAAAGGATACTGTAAAGTGGATTGTTTTTCAAATGAGAAAAGTCCCTCATACTTACTAAAATCTACCCTGCAACATCTACACTGCAGGCATCTAATAATCAATCTATAATTGGGTGATGGTCAAAAGATGATAGGAGCTGAATGACTAAATAGTAACTCTATATCACTGATAACAAATACTTAAAACATGTAAAATGTCTTACACCAAAGAGTAAATGGGAAAGAGAGAAAGACGTGAAAGAGTTTGAACTGTTTATTTAGATCAGGCAATCTTTAGAACTGAATGAAAGCTGGGCAAAAAACAATTGCAGTGCAGGGAAAGGTACAGTATTGCTTTAGGGTTGATATTCTTCCCTTATCTTAAGGATCTGCTTATTCACTGCTAGCCAACAAACACCACTTCCCATTAAGTCACAAACCCCAGCAGTTTATCTCTTGCTGCTTCCTCAGTATCTGAAGGGGCACTTCACCTGGAACTGTAAGTGATGGCTATTTCACACCATCAGTTTTAAAGGGAACATTAAGTTTTAAAAGTTCTCCTTCAGTAGCTTGGCTGAATCATGGCTTTCTACAGACAGCCTCATCCAAAATGTTCACAAGTGCCTACTGCTTCCCAAACCAAGACAAAATTCTCCTGCTTTCAGATGTAATCAATTCAACAGGTGAGACAGGTTTGCAAAGCTCTCGGTGCCCCTGGTAAAACTCGGGGAGAGCATTAGGTTTCAGAGCAAACACTGGGTGATGCACAGAGACTCAGAAGTTATTGCAAATGCAAAATCAGAAGGGTAAACACCATGGGTAGCTCAGGCGGTGTTCTTGAGAACCAGCAGTATTCAGCAATGACTTGAAAGTCTCTAGACTACTTTGGCATCTCATCATCTTTTGGCGAACAAAGAAGCAGGATGGGGTTGGTTTCTGCATACAGCAATACTAGTCAGAAAAAAGCCCCCAAATTGCTAAAGGGGTTTTATGAAATCTTGGCCAGGCAATGTCTGCCCATTCAACAAAGCTCAGCATGGTTAGAAAGACTCCTACAATGCTTTGAATACCACAATGCGTCATTTATTCCTTCTCATCCAGGAGAAAGCTTCTCTCTTTATAATTTATGAGACTGGTAACAGACAGGCTGTGACATCTCTATGGGGAATGAGGAACCTTAGAGCAGATACCACCCTCATGAATAATTCCTGTAGCACACAAGAAGCAGCAGCAAGGACATTTTACATACTCCTTCAGTCATCCCTTCCAGAGGGACCACAACTCTTATCTCTGCCTCAGCAAAGTAAAGTCAGGGCATGCATTGCAAATGGGACAACATTTTAGTGCAGGAACATTTTCATACCAGGCCCTTAAGCTAGGTGAAAAGAGCATGACTATGCCTGCCTGATCCTACAGCAAAAATATTTCCTCTCATGAAGCCCAGTTTGGCTACCCTGCCTAGCCAGCAGTTGCAGTAAAGGCAGGCACCATGTTCAGGATGCTGAAAGAGTAGGATGCGGGTATTTATCACCTTGTGGCAGGCAGCAGCTTTCCCATTTGTCCTACCTCTGGAGTTGGGCACTTCTAGAGGGGGAGTGAGGTACTTCGGGGCAGTGAGCACCCCTTCCTGTGAGGTGATGGAGCACTTCAGGGGATACTAGCTGCATCTGAGGATAGTACTGCTCACTGAGAAGCCTGATGGCCTAGGCTTTCTCTGAATTGCTATGCCAAAAAGATATGAGTTCCTAGGTTTATGCAATCCAGGGCAGACTTGCAGCTTTAGTACTGAGGAATTGTGTTATATTGTCATATTAGCCTTTTGGTCTTGACATTTACAGCCCCCTTTCACCAGGAATTTAGGTTATGACTGTGCTGTAGCTGCATAAGGGATCATGTAAGCACTGTGCTATGACAGCATTTTATTCTGACAGTCATTTACTCTCAGCCGTAGCCACAGCTATGGGCAGGAGCTAGACCTATACATTATGGAAGAGGATTTTTTTCTTTTAAGTAATCTCTAAGAAAACACTTGATATAAGCCTCTGCACTTTATACACATGGTTAATATTATCTTTATTTTCTGCTTAAAAAGCAATGGTAGCAGAAGTGATTTTCTTCCTTGTAAGCTTCAATCCAAATCGAAGAATAAAATAATAGCACATGAAGAGATGAAAGCCCCAGTTTCAATTTATATGCCTCACTCTTCTATTCGAGAAGATTTTTTTAGGTGTCCCTACTTCTAAAGCTGTCAGTTAGCTTTACTGCCACATGCACTTAACCTTCCCCTGAACACCAACTTCAAAGCCTCAATACTTTGCAGGCACCATCAGTCTTTCAGATGCAAAAAAATATTGCTTTTTGCTAAAAGATGTGCTTTGTTCCTTTTGTTGGGTAAGCATAACGTCCTGGCAACCTCAGCACTTCATCATTAACTGCAGAACATAGTTCACATCCAGACTGGGAGAGAACTGGAGCAAAAAGAAAAATGGTTTTGCCTCCCTGCTCCAACCCCATGCCACCATGTTATTTTTCACGAGATCACTAAGACATTCATGAGCATAAATCAGTAACATTCAAAATCCAGATGTCAAAGGAAACAATAAGAATCCCAGGATTTTATGAATGGGAGGGATTGTCCTGCACTGCTGGGCTCAAATCAACGCGAAGCTGGCAGGGGACACCACCGCAACACAATAAATGCTGCCATCTGTTACTCCTGAACTCCCAGAGCATCTAAAAGGCACCAGTGAAAATCAGCCCTGTGCTGATGTGGGTGCTCAGGCATCAGGCAAAGCCTGTGTGTGGAGGTGTTGGTGAGGCTCTGCCTCGGTGGAGCCACCCCACGGAAAGACATCTTGAGGGGGGTGGGTGACACACACTACTGTGGAGCATCCCAATAGTGGAAAGCCTCCATGAGCTTTCCAGCACCATAGCTGCCTGCTGCTTGCCCACCCCACAGCTCTGGCACAGATCAGTGCCTTGAAGGCATCTAGGCCCTCCTTCTCCACCTGAGAAGATCCAATGCCCAACACACTAGGAAGTAATTTGTGTAATTTTGTACACATGAAGCCACCACCTCCCCTGCAGCAGCTCACCCCAGGGCTGAGGCTCATTCAGGAGAGCACGCTGGATAAGGGAGCTGCTTCTTCTCTCCCTGGCCTCCCTGCAAGCACTGATCTATCTCCCAAGTGTATAGGACATGTTTCCCAGAGCAAATGGCTTCCCACACCACCCTGATGCTGACTGCTCAGTTTAGTGGTATTTGCATTGCTTCTGCAGGCTGGGGCACGGTGTGTTTGGAATAATTTATATCCCACATACCTGAGCACAGCAGCGGAGGTCTTAAACACAGAGGAGGTCTTAAACACAGAGGCACTCCAAAAGATAACAGACAGTTGTTCTCTGCTGTGCAGAGAACATGGAGCCTAATGACAGAAACAGAAAGAGACGACACCCACATACACAAGTAGTCTGATCAAAAACTACCCTGTTATTTTTAGTGCAGAATACCTTTCATGCTTGTAGGCATACTTTTTTTCTCACCCTGAGTCTATGCAGAATGGGGGATGAAACTCTGTAATATTGGTCATCATTTCCATTCTCTTTGCATTCAGATAATGTGTTTCCAGGTTGAAAGGCTGGGTGGACAATGCTGGCTATGAATGCAGTACTGTTGGAAATGGGATTTGTGTGCTTATCTTTGAAAATCTGACCCCGGGGGATGTCATAATTTATCTCATTATTTTAGCTGGTCCTCTCGAATGCCCTTCCCCTTCCAAGTGTGTGGTGGTTTGGAGCTGCAGCCCCGTCCCCCACAAACACATTGGGAGCTGCTGACTGTACCACTAATTCACTGGGGAGCTGCAGGAGGGATACACTGTGCCTAATTATGGACAGCAAAACACCAGTTCCACAGCAGGGATAAGCATGCAGATGAACCTCTCAAAAGATTTAATTATGTAGAAGTGATTTCTATTTTGAAATCCCACATAATTTCTATTTCAAAAATTAACTACTAGAAATAAATACTTTTTCTGTCTGTGTCAAAACATTTGTGTCTCTCCTACACTTTCCCCTAGTTCGCTTTCTATTTACAAGAAACTGCACACATCATGATGCTGTACATATTCTGAGCAGCTCTCTCCCTCAAAACCATATTCAGTGATCATAATTAAACTGAGATGTGCCTGAGTTTCTGCTGAATGTGAATAAAAGTCAGTTAGGTTCTTACTTTTGAGCTTGTCAAACAAGAGTGAATAAAATACTCAGCTAGCTGGAAAAAAGCAAGATAGAAACCTATGAAGGCAAACAGAACAGCTTCATCAGCTGATTTTTAGCTTAACTGGTTTTCATCTAGTTAAGAACTTCAGCAGGAGGAAAATAAGACTAATCAGACAAGTAAAAAAAAAAGCAGCTCACATTAAAAATATATTAATTTGCCAATTAGGTCTCAAAACACAACTAGCAATGACTGGCAGGTGCCTGCAAGCGAGCTACCTAAGTGATCACTTGTACAGTCCTGTGGCCCAGCAATTATTTACTACATTAGCAGATAAACATGTTTGATCAGAGCTATTAACTAATTTAGATAATTCATGTGCATTCATTGCCCTATATGAAGGAGTGAACACATTTACAGCACCTTTGACTGGGGATGCTGTAATTCAAAATCCCAGTGTGAAATACAGAGGTTGTATAGTATCAGTCAGACCAAGTGGGCAAACATTTACAAAGGCCTTTTTTTCCCCATCAAATTGTGTCTGAGGTGATTTCCTTTTGCAATACAATTCCACTAGGAGAGGGGCTGGGTCAGGTTAAGAGAGACAAGCTGCTGGCCAAAGCCCTCCGCGCCTGACAGAAGCCCACTGGGCTGCTGTGGGCTGGCACCTGGGTGGAGGCACAGCAGACAGGCACAGGGCGATGGGCAGTGAACTGCCTGCAGCCCATGTCACTGGTGGGGACATGTCTGAGCTGGGAAGGCTGCAGACAGGACAGCTCCAACACCTCATGGCATGGGTGGTGGCGGCAGATGGTGGTTCCCCTTCCACTTGCCCTTCCCACAGCAGCCAGTGATCAACACAGAGCTGTGGGCAGCCCTCCAGATGTTGTCCTAAAAAGGGGCTTTGAAGGTCATCATCACTGCCTGATGCTGATATGTCTAAAAGTCACCTGCAAAATCCAGTTTTGACTTTTCATCCCCCTACTAGTGCAGCAGCCATTGGCTGTGTATGGCAACTCTTCCAGCAGCAGGACTCCTGCAGTCACTGGGTCCTGCCACATGAGCAGGGATGTCCAACTCCACAGTAGCCATTCCTGGTAAGCCCCAGCTGCTGCTTCTTTACAGGAGGTACCATGCGTGGACCAGGCACACCAGCAGATGCAGGGCGCAAAGAGACCACCAACTCTTCAGGAGGAAGGAATGTCTACATCAATACAAGCATGGGCAGTTAGAGCTTCTTGGCCTCTAAGCTTCATGGTTGCTGGCAAATTTTGGGATTGGGTGAATGGCTCACAAGATGCTATTGCCCTATCCTGGTACTTCTTGGAGAGGATCAGAGAGGGTGAACCAGCAGCTGAAAAGAAACCCTCTATCTGTATGCACCTTCCCAAGCCCCTTTCAGTGCCTCATTTTCTAGAAAAACCAAACACTAGTGTGTTTTTGAACTCTGACCACTGGGACCAAGACCAAAACAGAGGCCATTGGCTTGTTTTATTTGAACATGGGAGAATGAGTGATGGATTTGAGTTGTACTTGAAGTGAGTGTCCTGCTGGGTTCTCCTCTGATCCCAGTACCTGCTAGGGAAGGGCTGACCACCCTTCCCCTTTTCTTTTTGTCCGTTCTGAGATCCTTCAGCACCCTCTGCATGTATGTGGTCTCTCCTAGTTTTGTCTGCCTGATTGTATGTGTTACTTTTAGCACGTAGAGAGGAATGAAGACAAGTGAAATGACTGTATGAGACAGGCGACGAGAGCTTGGATCAGAAGGATGGCGTATCCTGCCAAAACAGGCAGTGCAGCTTCCCAGCCTCCTGTGGAGGACAGAGGGGTGTGATGTTGCCAGACCTCAGGCTGGCTGGGAGCTCTGCTGTGATCCCGAGGACCTGCGTGCCTGACCTTTCACAGTGACATTACCGCAGTGTTATTCTGGTCAGGAGAGGGTAGCCACAATGGTGTGTGTCTTGGGCAGCAAAGTGTGCCATGCAGCATTACAGAGGACAAATACCCTAGCAGCTGCCAGTTCAGGCTTCCTGAATGCCTCTTTTCCTGGCTCTTAAGATTTCTTAGGACAATCCCGTCTCTCAGCTTTGGTAACAGGTAGCAAGTCTGGATCTCAAGCTGTAAAAATCCACCAAAAACCACAGGTTTGGATAATTTCCCTAACCTAAAATCCTCTGTCTTTTCCTTCTTTGTGCACATCCAGAAGATGTAGAGCAGGGAGGCAGATTTTTAAGTCATAAAATGATGATATAAATGCAAATATGTGGCCAAAAGCCAAGGCTGGAAACCAGCCAGAAAGCCAAATATTCATTTCAGGCAGGTGGGTGAAAGGGCTTTTGATCCTGAGCAATCCTTGTGTGGGTTAGAGGATCACAGGTAGGAAGGGACCTCAGCAGGTCAACACTGTAGCCCATCCTCTCACTCAGCACAGAATCAACCCATTTGCCATATGCCTTTGCCTTCCCTAGTTCTGCTCCTTCACAGCTAACCCCGAGGAGCAGATCGTCTCGCAGCAGGTGCAGCCGAATCCTTGCAGCAGCATGTCCCAGTCGGCGACATTGTTTTCTTCTCTGGGCAGTAAGAAGTCATGTAGGGGGTAAGAGCTGTCTTCAGCAACGGCCTTAAGTGCTTTGCTGCCGGCATGACCTGGAACTACTCTGAAGAACCCCTGCAGTTTTCAATACTCAGAGTCATGCTGTCTTAAAAATGGAGAATACTGTTTTATTAAATGCACTGAATAGGACACAATCTAGTGTCCTTATTGATTTGTTTTGAATATATATGTATTTACATACAGCATGCTGTGGAATTTTGTAGAAACACTGTTATCTTAAGGCTGCCCGCAGAGGTCGGTAGGGGGACCAAGAGATCAGACAAGCAAACGGAAAGCAAAAGGCAGCCGTTTCTTTGGATGTGAGGCTGACAGAGGGCTTGGCTCTGCATTAGTAACGGTGCACTGCCACTATAGGAACCTGTTTTGTTACTAAGACACGTTACAAGTCAGCAGACAGACACATTTTTCTGATTCATCAGCTGATATTAATTAATGACTTGGGAGCACACCAAAAATTCCCTCTGGCCTTCATTCCTTGAAAGGCTGCTGTTGTCTCTCTCCCCTCCCCCTGGCTTTAGAAAAGAAATCTCATCAACAGAGCTATACATTTTAAATATGGGAAACGACTGAAATAGCTCACCCTTGTATTCCTTGTAGAACAACACTCTACCTGCAGTAGGCACTGGTCCCAGCTCACCCCCAAAAAAGGTGCAAAAACCTAGTAAGGAAAATAAAAGATTAACACCGATCACTTTTTTCCTCCCTTTCTTCTGAAAATCAGCTTTGCATGTTACCACAACTGCCTGTGACAAAACAAGTGCCCACCTCTGTGGGCTGCTGCAGCTCCTTGACAGCCAGGTCAATATTTCTGAGCAGCAGGATTTCAGGTATATACATTCAAAACATCTTTTGTTTCTCTCTGTCAAAGGAATCGGGCTATTCCACCAAGCTAGCAACTGTGAAAAACCCAGCATCATCCTCCTTCAAAGAGGGTAGCTGTGGTCCTTTGGGTCCCTGAGGTCCATCCACCTTTGCTTATGCCACATCTGCATCCTCACCAGGGCCATCATGGTTTAAAACCCAGCCCTGAGATTCAGGTTTTCAGACTGGTTCCAACACCTGTATTTCTCTGTCCTAGCAAACAGAGCCACTGGCTTTTGTTTTTCTGGGATCCATTGTCTCTTACTGTAATGTCCCATTTCTGATTTAAATAATCTGTGTTGATATAAAACCAGTTTTTCCCAAATCCCCTGTAAATATTAATCTTAGGAGGAGTGTATTTAGACAAAATGTAAATGGTTTCCTTTGGATAATTTTGTTTGGACAGAACAACTGCCACCAAGATATCTTGTGATCTCCAGGGTATCATGAATAGTTTTCTGTTACTGGGGTGTAATTAAAAGATCCCTTTTTTGTCTTGAGCCATTACTGGATAAATAAAACCTCCTTGTGAATTACCACAATCTCCTTCAACACGAATGCGAACAGAAAGCAAAGCCATGCTTCTGAATTGTCTGTTTTTAACAGTTATCACTCTCTTTGTAATAGCTTAGCCACATCTTTACAGATACAAATGCTTAACCACATCTTTACTTTGATTTTCATACTCCTATAATGATTTGTAAAGCCCTAAGGAGCATTAAAAGCAGTTCCCATGATTCACAGAAGAAATTTCAGTGAGTGGTAGTTCTGATGAAATAATCCCACCTTCATCATGTATACATCCAACTCCAAATGAAATATTAGCAAGTCTTAGGAAAATACAGGTGAATAAAAGGGGATGAAATACTCACCTCCCACAGGTGCCCTCACAGTCTCCAGCAAAAAATTCTGTGAGGGCAACTTTAGTGATTTGCACATGTGCAGAACAAAGCCCCAGGCAAAGTTGTACTTTTAAAACTCCTCTTTTGTTATCCATAAGGGTTTCTCAGAATGGACTTTCTTGGAGTGGCATTTTTGTTTTCTCCTGCTATTCTTCCTGCTATCACATTTCAGTGGTCAGAGCATGCAAAAAAAAACATCCTAGCATTTTCTTCTTGCCCCGAACGCAAGAGGCTAAATGCATGTCTGCTTTGAACTAATGACTCATACGCATTCAAACTCCAGGCGGATCTTATCATGGCATTATGAAGATTATAAAAGCAGTCAGCATAAAGCCTGCTCTAACAGGGACACTGAAAGAGCTGCTGACTGTCCAGGACTAGAAGCAGGGAGGCCAGCTGGAAGGCAGGCTAAGAATGGAATTACACCTTCCTAATTTTCATATTTAGAAATATTAAAAGCTTCTTGTGCAGAGCTCAGAATTTAAAAAATGGTAAATTGCAGAATGTTCACAGGCAGCTATTTACTTTATCCATGTCAGTTTTGCAGTGTACCTTGCACATCCAAAGTTTAGCATTAATTTGGTCTCAAAAATTAAAAACATTTAAGTGGTTAGACCTAGAAAAAGTTTACTAGTAAATTGGCTTGCTTATGAATTTGGAAGAGCACAGAATGGTCTTATATATTTTATTTTAAGTTCCCAAAGGGTTAGTCATATCAGGGAAAAGAGCATCTGATGAAAAACTCTGGATTCTTGTCTGACTTCCTCACAGGGTGGCCATGGCTTTTCCTTTTTCTCACTGATGACCTGCAGTGGGGAATGTTGCTTTGAAATACAGCCATGGACATAAGGCACCTTTTAGGAAAAGAAAAATAAATAAATAAAAATAAATAAATAAATAAGGAAACAAAAGCAACACCAAAACCAAATCTACCTCGATATGACAGGACCGAGGAACCAAAACAAAACCAAACTGATTTGTCTTTTTCTGGCAGAAGACAGTCTCAGCCTCCATGTGTCTGTAGACCAAATTCACCTCAAATTCTGGTTTTAGGGTGTGTTTTGAACACATGGGGTTTTAGGCTCCTCAGAGAAAAAGAAATTCAAGTCTGAGCCAAAACTTCAGGGTGATTTCTAAAGCAAGCATGGAAAAAGGGTCTGAAGGTTTCTCAGTAGAACTTGTCTATGCTTACTGGTGCCTCAAATTATTGTCATTCAAACACAGAGGTTTTGTATTAACTGTGCGTTTGTGCATGGTAAATCCGAAAACAGAGTTTGACCTTAATAATGGAGTTGATAGCACTGAAACACTGAATCTAAAACCCTATAAAGGGCAAAACCTTTTGTGGGCACCCTCAAAGTCCAGGTGGAAGTCCAGGTGGTAATCCATGCTCTTTGCACTGGATTTTGCCCTCTACTTCCTCCATTTTGGTTGAAAAAAAAAAAAAATACAAAGTTAACAGGTCAAACAAGTGTGCCTGTCCCATACAAATTCATTTCATTTGCATTTGGTGCCCTAATTCATCATCCTGATCTGGGTTATCAGTCTATGTCTGCACATACCAGACTATTTAAAGATGGAAACCAGAATAGCTTCTGACTGCTCTGTGTCAGGAGCAGAAAAGTGAGTTGCACAAGTCAGTCAAACAGATGTCTTCAACCAGCTGAACACCTTGAACAAATGAAACTAAATCTTCTTTTCTCAAATTTTATGTGCAGCATTTGGCAACATTATCTACTTAAACACAGCTGCCTTTTTGTTATTGCTTTTGCATATGGTCAAATAATAAATGAATGGCGATACAAATGCTATGCATTATATGCCCACATGCCATGGCCTTGTAAACTCTTTAGGTAATACCAACGATAATAATTACTAAATAATAAAATGGTAAAATGGTAACAATTATATACTAAAACCAGTGAATGGTCTAGCACAGAAATCCCTCAGCGAAGGAAATTTTAGTTCTCTGAAACACAAGACAAAAAAAAAGGTGTGGCAAGCAATAGAATAACCAAACTCAGGTACTTGCCCTGCTCTTCTTGCTCCAGAAAATGAACATAAAATATTCATCCAGTAGCTTAGTAGCTTTTAACAATCATCTGGCATGGACTTTTCAGTGTGCAGGGCTATGCAAAACCAGGTTAGAGGGATGCATTTTGGCAAGCACCACATTTAAACAAAGTGTCACATCATGTCAAAAAATGATTCCAGGCCTTGAGGCCACGTGAACAGAGCTTTGCTGTGTAGCTCTGCTGTGGGCTGTCACATGCCTCTGTGAGCTGCTGTGTTCCTGCAGCCCTCCCACAACCATGAGAACCAGCACAGCACACCACCACACCCCTTGCAGTGCCCGCAACACTGGTGCTCCAGTGGGCAAACCATCATCCAGCACAGCTGTCACTGTCATCCCCTATTGCTCTTTTTATCTCCTCTCTCTCCTGATGTCACTCCACTTTAAGCTCATAGCAGTACCGCGTACCAGTCTGGATCCTGCAGCTTTTGAAAGCTACATTGAACTTCCAGCACCATAACTATGTGGTTACTGGAAGAAAGAGAGTTAAAGGCTTTGAAAAATTAAAACCTCACACAAACTAGCAATGAAACTTTAGTTTTTAAATTATCTACTCCTGCAACGTAAATTATCTAAACATCTGCAATATACAAGTACAATAAGATGTGATTATAGGCAATATATAGGTCTCAACCATTTTTTTTGATCCCCACTTTGCATGGCCTTAGTAAAATGCCTGTTCATTGTTTTTAAAAAAGGGTAAGATTTTGGCTGAAATTCTCTCAGGAGACAGAAGCAGATTCATAATCTAATAATTTATTTTCATAATTGCTTGCTTTGTTATGAGTGCTCGTATGCAGCTTGGGATATTGCAACCCAATTGTGAAATGAATCCTTACCCATTTGCTAACAATGTTTATGCTCACAGAGCTAAAGATCAGCCAGGCTTTCATTACAGGAAATCGAAATCACTGGAAAAGGAATGTAAAAAACATTTGGTAGAAATTAAGGATACTGAAAAAAACCCTTTTCCCCATATTCAATTAGGAACAGAATATGTTACAAGATTCAAAGGCAGAGCTGGAAGAGATGACCAAGATCATTTGGTTTGACATTTTGCAGAACATGGACCTCAGACTTCCATGTTAATCCCTGTTGGAACCTTTCATCTCTTTCAGCAGGAAAAAAAAATGCAATCTATGGTAGTTATCAATGAGGTTAATTGTTATTAGTCTTTTTGTAAGACACTTGCACCTTGTTTTTAATCTGAAGTGTTTCTGTCTTCAGCTCTTACTGATGGATGATGCTCTATGTCTGTCTATTATACTGAAGAATTACATGCTAATAAATTTTTGTTTCCTCTGTAGATATTCACAGGATGCATTATCCTTGGTTTTGATAAGATAAACAGACTCCTCTCCTTGAGGCTTTCCCATATTTTCCCCCCCTTTTTTTTTTTGTCATTCTGGTAGTTCTTACTTGACTCTCCTCCAATTTTTCAATATCCTCTTTGAATTGCTGACACCAGAAATGGACTCATTTGGCCAGTGTGCTGCTGCCAAACATGGAGGTAATATATCCTACTTACTCCCACTCAATATTCCCCTGCTTTAATCACTTGGCAGAAGTGCTGGATTAGCAGCTCATGTTCAGCTTGGCCTCCAGCTCTTTTCCAGTATGCTGCAGTTTCCTGGGAGGAAGCACTGCCCTCTCCCAGAAGGATGCTCTGCACCCCATCTCCTCAGGAGTCTGGATTTGAGCCTGGCTGCGTTAAATGCATGGGTTTTTAACAGCAACCAGACCATCAGGTGACGCAGTCTGCTGTGTGCCACTGCCCAATCTGTGCCTCATTTGCCATTTCTCCTATCTGTACATTGCTGTCAACCTTCAGGAAGATGACAAAGCGTTACAATTTATTTCACGTTCGTTCAAATCAATGGATCATATTTCTGTCACAGGCACAAGCACCAGCTCTTTGTTCAGGGATGTCTTCTCTCCATTTCTCTTCTAGCTAACTGCAGGTCCACTGCCGCTGAACTATATACTATCACCACATGGTAATAAGCAAATACACCAGGTTATGTACAGATTAGGTTTAGTTCTGCAAAGGATCAATTCAAGTTAATGAGAATGCTTAATCACAAAGAAATGTCCAGCAATCACTGGCTGGGAAGTTAAAGCATAAAAACACTGCATGACTTTCTCCTCCAGGAGTGCTGACCACCTACTGACATTTCATGGGAAAGCACACTTACAGTCCCACCAGTGCGGCAGCAAATGAGACTGTATATGTTTGTTAATAATTACTTTTTTTCTGGTTACTTCTTATCCTTCTGGCACTCTTCTGTGAGCTTTATAACTGGCTTTCCAAATTGCAAAGAGTGGTTTAAAACTTGTAATTTGCCTCTAGATGCTGTAATTACACTTAGATATGCCTGCTCACTGCACACCTGCAAAACATCTCCATGTTGCCACCAAACTGCAATAACCTGCCAAATCCCACTGGAGATCCCCCAGTTAGACTGATATCAGTCTGCACCTGACATATGCACTGACAGTGCAACATGGCACTGCCCAGCCTTCCTGTTGCAGAGCCCATGCAGTGGGCATGGCCAAAACCCAAAGGGGGATTTTTACCTCTGCCAGCTGGGCCCCAGCACCAGCTGTGCCACCACACAGCCGTGATGCTGCTACCTGTGCCCTGTGCTGGGTTCTCAAAAACTGGGATGCCTGGAGATTGGTGACCTGCTACACCTCCAGATGGAGGCAAGAGAATGGGAGCTAAATGAACCCAATGGGCTGTAGCTCTCAGCACAGTTAATGAAAAGAACTCAATAACAGTGATAAGAAAAGCATGATTTGCTGTGGCATGCCGAAAGGGAATCCCTGAAGAAGCTTGCCTGGTACTTACAGGTAGAACACAGTACCACTAGTAGTGTGAGCAGGAGACATGAGCCAGCAGGACCCTGCTTCCAAGGGCCACACTGGAACCACCCAGGGGGAGGCTCACTCTATGCATTCATGGCCCTGAACAGTAAGAGGGCAGTTCCATCAGCTGTGCCCAGATTCAATGATTTCTCTTTCTGTTTGGCTGACCAACAGTGAGCAGAAGAGGTGTTTAGTGTTTAAGAGCAATTTGTATCATATATTTAGGCAGCAGTTGTGCATCACACCCCTGTAATCTGCTGTGGTGCCTTTGCTCTCCCCTTCCTACCCCCACATGCATGGCACCTGACATCACTTGAGTGAGCTGCTCTACAGCAAGACTTTTCCAGATGGTGCTGGTTTAAAATCGTTAGCTGATCCTATTAACTGTCTTTGGAGAAACCTACCTTGCAACTCTGATGAGATCACAAGATCATTGATGCCTCTGGAGGCCAGATGTTTCATTACAGGATGACTAATGGACCAAAAGATTTTTCTGCTGTGCTCATGCAGACAAACTCTACATCCCTGGAGCACACTCCTACTGCCCTGGCCCCCACATGTCATTTTATACTGTACTTTAAACTACTGATTCTTGTGGGAAAAAAACACGCCTGATTTCAAGCTCCAGTGGAAACCAGCCCAGGGCAGCCCCCAGAGGTGAAGATCCTAGGAAACCCTGGTCTGCTGGGGCACTGGTTCTGAGAATAACACAGGAACAGGCTCCAGAGGTGGACCCAGAGCTTTGCAGCCATGACAGTGAAGCAGCCATGCCCCCTGCACAACTTAGGGAAGTAGAGCAGGAGGCAGATACTGGGTTATTGTTCCAACCTGGCAAGAGAAGAAGGAACGGAATTTCAACTAGAGCCAGGCGGCAGATTTACACAGCCTATGTGGCTCTGCACAGCCTGCCTGTGGTCTTGCCCCGCTCCAGTGCAGAGGGCTGCTCTGTGGGGAGCTGCATGGCACAGCATCTCTGCAGCGGTGGCTGACTGCAGGTGGTCCAGAGGCCTGTTTGACTGGCAGCAACAAGATTAAGGCCATCTCCAGATGCAAAACTGCATTATAAAGCAGATTAATTCTTTTTCAAGTGATACCGATACAATACTACAAACCTCCTTTGTCATAAGCTCTGAGATCACTGCCCAGGAAGTTCTGGACAAGAAGAGTTGCTCTGGTTAGTGACAGTGTGAAGGATGCCAAGAAGCCACTAGTTATTTTTTTCCCCTCACAAGGTGAATGCATTGCTCTACAAGGACAGTAGTTTTTAACTGCTGGCCTGCTAAAAAGTCAGGGACACTCCCAATAAGCCTCTGTTCAAAATCTGAAAAGGCCAGGAAGTTTCTTAAAGTAATTATTCTCTGCTTTTTTAAAAAGGTGCACAGGAGAAAGCAAGCTGCTTTCTTCCTTTCTCTCCTTCCACCTCTACTCATCTCCTTTTGTTGGATGGAAAGAAGTTTAACACCCCCATATCTTAATTGTGAGAGGCTAAACAGCAGGTTGAACTAGATGAAGGATAGTGATTTAGTACGAGAGCTACAGAAATTTTCCATTCTTATATTTTTTACATTCTTTGTCCTTTGCCACTGTCCTTTATTAAAAGCCTGTATTGATTTTTGCTATTTGTCTGTCTGCCTGCCTGCTCTCCCCTTGGTCGCTCAGATGCTTACAGGAATTTGAATAAACTTTCAACAGTGGTGCTCCCTGTTCTGAAGGTTGTTTAAAAGGACACTGTCAAGACATTTCCTCCATTTTTATTTTAAAAGCTTCCTATCTTAAAGTTTGAAGATATTCTGACAGGATTGATGTTTAGCCAAGCACAGGTCACATTCACATTTCACTTATTATCTGGGCTATAACTGAACAAATATTTTTCCTTCATCAGAGAAATGTTACCATTATAAACATTCCTGACACTGTAACATAATGAATTCAAGTCTTCTGCAAAAAAAAACCCAAACCAAATAACTAAAAATGAAAAATAAAAAATTGCAGCATTAACTTGCTGGTTTATGTAGTTGCAGGAATAGGTGCTGGAGTCTTTTTTTTAATTATTATTCCTTTGATACCAAGATTCATGGGAAGAAAGGATAAATCATGAGAAAATTCAAGCTTTCATTTCCTGTACTTACTTAATTAAACAAACCCACTTTTTTTTTTTTTTTTTTCTGTGAATATTTGTTTGGAAAGTGTACCCTGTAACAAATCTCAGTGGCAAGCTATCTTCTCGTTTTTCACTGTAGATAATGAAAATTGTTCTAAGGGAAAAAGTAACTAAAAATCAAGTATTGTCTTTGGTACAGCCATGTTGAATGATACATCTTTCTCCTTTCTCATTTGTTTTAGTTTTGTTACCAGGGTAATCTTGCCCACAAAGAATGGCTGCTGATCAACAGAAACATATGGTAATGAGATGAAAGCTATCAATGGCTGCAGCAGAGTAGAAGGAAGTTTAGAAGAAGATAACTATTTTAATAGTTTTTACACAACTGCATGATGTGTGAGGGAAATTACATTGGACTACAAATCTTGCAGTGTGTGACCCCATTATTTATGTTTATCTACAACATACAAGACCAATTCCCCTCTTCTCCACACTCATCATACATTTCCACAACATGATATTTATTTCCTTGATGATCCAGTTGCTCCTGCACACCTGTCAAGGGTTGAGGCTGGACCGGTCACTAGATGAATTGCAGGTGCTCTCTATTAAGCCCTCTCCCTTCCCCAAGGGAAAAGAAAGAGAATAAGGGAGAGAGTCTTAGGGATTGGAAAAGCAAAATAAAACAGCTTTAATGAAAATAATAACAATAAAATGAAATATAAAGTAATACATCAAAACCTGATGAAACTT